>CATIXQ010000037.1:4525328-4742561 GCA_949711755.1 Leptidea juvernica | reverse complement strand
AAAAATGCACCCATCCATTTTAATAGAACACTTTATTCTCTACTTCGGTTTAAAATTGTTTTTCTAATATCAATCGTTTTTGAGCTATAGGACGTTTAATGTTGGACAGAAAAAGAGATAGAAAGAGAGGCAACATCTAGGTGAATAAAAATGTAGGTTAGTGGCGTTGTGCAATCAGAATTAAACTTTATTGTTACTTTATTATGACCGCAAGAGTCCCGATTTTTCGGAGTGAGACTTCCGTACTTGTACTATATTGTACTATATTCTTTGACTCAGGTCTTTTTCAACTTGAGCCAACGTTACCCGATTGATCGGAACATAAACGACTTAATCCTATTCAATACCCAAAAAAATAACTACGCCGAAAAGTGCCATTCAAAAAAGTTACTTGTACAAAAGTATTTAAGTGAAGTCTTAAATGTTTTTAAATATATTATTAATTCAATGGAAAAACAAGGTTTTAAGTTATCAGTTTCATCCATTAAAATAACAAAATACACTCCACCTATATGCTATAATATATATTTCTTGTGTGCGTATGTATGTCACTAAACTCCTTCTAAACGGCTCGATCGATTTTGATGATATTTTTGTGTGTTCCAATGAATTTGAGATTGGTGTGTGTCTTCAGGTGGATGCGAGAATGGTTTAGATTCACAATTAAACTACCTCCTAAACGGCTGGACCGATTTTGATGATTTTTTTGTTTGTTTCAGTGAATTTGAGATTGGTTTAGATTCTCAATTCCGTCCATATAATATAATTCTCCTGCTCATGTGTATGTTAGTGAACACCTCCTAACGGCTGGACCGATTTTTCAAATTTAAGACGTGTGTACAGGACAACGTCTGTTGGGTCCACTAGTATATATATATATATATATATATATATATATATATATATATATATATTTGATAAGTAAGAGAATATATTTCAATAAAATTTATAACTTTATTTTATGCCTCATCAATATCTTTTCATGTAAAAAGTATAAAAAAAAGTAACGTGAAATCTAAATATTTGATATGTGACGCTATTGCAGGTATTTGAGCTCATGTATTTGAGTTGTTAGAGTTTGTTGTTATGGACTATGGCCTCATTGTTGTCGTCACCAAGCGCTCCAAAATGGCCGCCTAAAACGCCAGCGGACGCTAAAGTGTCCGCGTCTTTATACTTTGAGTTACTATTTCGGATTTTAATATTTATTCATACACAAATAAAATTTGAAAAACAAAATTTTATGAACGATGCGGGACTCGAACCCACGACCTCCGGCGTTCCGTGCCGGTGCTCTAACCAACTGAGCCAACCGTTCGAGTACCGCCTCGTTACAAAATTCTGTTTACTTCTGTTCTACTCTCAGGTTGTGGCTTCATCTACAGGATCTACTTTACAGTTGATAACCTGCTCAACCCCAATATTTTGCATATTAGGAAATTGACTTGAGACGTCGCTCTTGTAAATCTAAACAATATGTTATGTTTTTAAAGTGATAACCCTCACTTCTAGGATTAATACACAAATAAAATTTGAGGGTTATCACTTTAAAAACATAACATATTGTATTTATTCATAATTAAGTAATGTCTCTATTATTCAATTAGTATTAATATCCGCTGCCGTTTGAAATTTTATTTTAGATTTAGTAGGCAGTTCTTTCTATTCTCTTGTCATATTTCAGGCATTAGCCAACCGTTTTTATGATGATAATGTGCTTGGAAGGAGGCCTTCATAAACTCTCTTAGTTAATCCAAGTCTTTTTTTATGAAAATATGGGACGAGACGACCAGGACCTTCAGCTGATGGTAATTGATACGGCCTGCCCATTACAATGTAGTGCCGCTCAGGATTCTTGAAAAACCTCAAAAATTCTGAGCGGAACTGCGCTCGTCACCTTGAGACATATAAGATGTTAAGTCTCATTTGCCCAGTAATTTCACGAGCTACGGCGCCCTTCAGACCGAAACACAGTAATATTTATACATTACTGCTCCACGGCAGTTATAGGTGCCGTTGTGGTACCCATAATCTAGCCGGCATCCTGTGCAAAGGAGTCTCCGAAAATATATGTAATCCATAGTACATAATTACGACAAAAATGTACATCTGAAGATCTCAATGGATCTCATGGCCAAGTAGAGATTCTGTGTAGTACTGTTTATCATTCCCTCTTTAAAGAGTGCAACATTTCAGGAAACTGTTGCCTGAAATTGATTTGCCAGAGCTATCTAGAGTTCCACAATGTTTTTATAGGCTATAGGACAATGACCAAAAGTGATACCAAGAAATCTCATGCATCAAGACCAAAATTGTATAACAATTATTTTCATAATTTTTGAACGAAATTACGCGTCGTGGATTTAATGTTTGAACAGGAAATTTTAATTTAAACTTTAAAAGTATGCATATTTATTTACTCCCTTTACATGACGTTCAGAAATCCGGTCAAAGTGATGTAGAATGCAATAGTAACTTTTTTCGATTAATCGACTAACCAGTCATTTCAGTCGTTTCTTATTTGCTATACTTAGATGTTATACCAAATTTATTACGTTTACTTCAAATATATTCCACGAATTAAATGTATTAGGCTTACTTTCTTGTATAGAATAACATTATTTGTTTATGGTGTATGTGGATGATGCAGCTACTGTACTCAATAACTTTTGCATTAATTTACATTTACTTTTTTGACTTACTCGTGTAAGAAATTGACTATTTGACGTTTGAGTGTGTCTGTTGCATCATTTTACATTTTACATATTATAGTGTAATTTGAAATTATTTGTAAATCGATGTACTTAAATGTAAATCTTGATATAAAAGAGTGGCAATGAGTTTCTTGCTACTTCGTCTCATTACCTCAATCCTTTACGAAGTAGAGGTAGATTCAATAAGATTTTTTTTTGACATGTGTCATTTCCTTGACCTACGTGAGTAAACTGATTTTGATTTGATTTGATTTGATTTGAACAGTATCAAATAAGTATAACCAGTACACGAAATCGATTTAGTATTGCTATTTGACGCTAAATAGATTTTCTTGCTTTTGATTCGCGACAGAATGCTATTTGACGTAACATCTTTGTGCAAGTTGAGTTACTTATATGACTTTTTATTCAATAAAAATCAAAATTCGCATGTATTATTCCACAAAATGATTAATAGGGGGGATATCTACATGACTAAATATCAATATTTTGTGTAAAAATCTTACTGTAAATTATTTCGATGTGGAGAATATTTTAGCTTACGTTGTAGTTTAAGAATGTGTGGTTACCCACTGTACTAAATGGATTTCTGTTTTATAAACAACAAAACTTGATCGAACCTTAATTGCTTCAGGTTTTAGGAATGCTTCCATTTACATTAACATTATTGTTCACTTTGAAGCGTACTAAGCAAATAATTTATAAAGGCACCCTTTATTGACCAAGTATACGTAAAATAGGGTGATTTCAATAAAAAATTATAACCTATAATTTCTGGGATCACCTTGAAGGTAAAGCGGTAAAGGGCGGTAGCCAGACAGCCAACTGCCATTTCTTGCACGTTCTGACCAGCGGAATTTCCGCTGTTAGACCTCGATTACTGGCCATTATGCGAAAAGTCCATGCCATAAAAAGAAATAAAAATAAACTCCTAACCACAATCTGCTTACACACGAATTTAAGCATTAACAAGATGGAATAAATGTCGATTTTGCTTACAGTCGGTTTAAGTATTTTCGCGCGCTTTTATCTTTTGAATTCTGAGAGACATACGGTTGTGCTGTGAGGGTTGAAATTTAAATTCGATATCACACAACAATGAATGCAGTTGTGTTGTATGACAAAGGAATATTTCAAAGAATTTTTATCAGTAAATTTAAATAAAGTTGAGAGATTTATTTTCAAACGTGAATTGGGAAAAATTTGAGGGTTTTAGTTGAATGAAAAAAAATTCGCTTATATAGTATCTGTTTGTTTCCTCTTATATAAAAGAAATTCGGTCAAAGAAGTGTTTTTAGAACTACTTCTAGCTCCTTCGAAGCAACAACATAAATTTTAAGTCTTTGTCACCTGTGATAGCAGCATGTATACTCAAATAAAATTTCAAAACAAAATTTTATGAACGATGTGGGACTCGAACACACGACCTCTCGCGTTCCGTGCCACTCTTCCAACTGAGCTAACCGTTCGAGTGACGTATCGTCATAAAATCTTGTAGGCTTTGTTCAACTCTGAGGTAATCAGGTCAATGTATACTGTATACTGCTATATGTATTGATACCATAGCATTACTCTGTATTTTACCATGGTTTAAAAAAAATAAGGGATTCCCAAGGGTATCGTAAGAGGCGACTATGAGCTTTTAAAAGAGGAAGAGTCACGCGAAGGATAGACTCAGCGGGATTAATTACCATATTCGCACACAATCAATTTGCCAATTCCGTGGTCATCTGGATGGCAAATCCAAATTAGCTTCGAAGATGCTGCGATTTAAATAGAGAACGGATAATACTCCAAGCCGGCTCACATTCTGCAGCAGGTCAAACCACATATGGAGTATTGCTGTTATCTCGGGACTGGCACACCCCAGTATCAGCTCGAACCATTTGATTGCATGCAACGCAGGACTGCTGTGTGTCTTCTACATTTATCACGGGGAGCGTTCCGAAGAGCTGAACCTCATTCCTGCCGCCATCTTGCACCTTCGCACGACACGTCACAAACTAGAAAATCATACCCACCATCTGGATGTGTGGCGTTCCTCCACAATGCGGCTTTCAACGTACAATCAAGCTGTGTAATGAGCTTCCTTTTGCGGTGTTTCCGGGACGATACGACATGGGTACCTTCAAAATAAGCGTGTACACCTTCCTTATAGGCCGGCAACGCTCCTGTGATCTTTCCAAGAGAATGTTGGCGGCGGTGATCACTTAACATCAGGTGATCTCATCTGTCCTTAGCAACGACTATTATACTAATAAATGCAATATCTTACATCAAAATCTTTAGTCTTATTTTAATCACCTTGACTTGTGTATAGCTATATAAAATATACACCATTGAACAACAAAATACATTTATTTTACCACTTAAAAACCATTATTACTTGTTAGCATATATGGTTTATTTTCTCTTAAACTAATATTTACTTTGTGAAAATTATTAATACCTGTTATTGTTTATTACTTTAAGTACATTATATTTAGTCTGTATTATAAATATGTAATGAAGAATGACGCATCAAGTATATAAGGCAAGTCGGTCGCGGGAGACCTCGTAGAACATTCGTCGATCAAATTGGGGACGTTTTGAGAAAAGGAGAGGTCCGAAGCACCCGCAACCGGCGAGCATGTATGAAAAGAGTAATGAATGTAGAGGAAGCGCGTGAGGTTTGTAAGGATAGAAGCAAATGGCATTCTATTGTCTCTGCCTACCCCGACGGGAACAAGGCGTGAGTGTGTGTGTGTGTGTGTGTGTGAAGAAATAACCAACCATTTCATTGTAAAACTTTATAAGTTATTTAGAGCAAGTCAGGTACAAAAGTTACTTAAAAAATAGTATTCAAACGAGTATAACAACATTCAATAATAGTAAATTTAAACACCGCCATTTTTATTTTTAATATTTAACTAAAAAAAAATAATTAAAAAAAAATAAAAACTTTACTGGCTTATTTTATAATCATTTTCATAATAAACTCTATTGCCTTCACAGAACTGTAATTTATTTATAATTAGTAATTTACTTAATATATACAATATTTTTCGAGATTTCTCCTTATTCTGAATAATTTTGGTAAAACAAAGCCTGTGTAACTTTAATTTTAGGAACACTGGCATTTTTTTTTACGACAGTAAGAGACGAGACGTGCAGGACATTCAGCTGATGGTAATTGATACGCCCTGCCCATTACAATGCAGTGCCGCTCAGGATTCTTGAAAAACACAAAAATTCTGAGCGGCACTATAATTGCGCTCGTCACCTTGAGACATAACATGTTAAGTCTCATTTGCCCAGTTATTTCACTAGCTACGGCACCCTTTTGACAGAAACACTGCTGCTTACACATTTCTGCTTCGTGGCAGAAATAGGCGCCGTTGTGGTACACCATAATCTAGCCGACATCCTGTGCAAAGGAGTCTCCCACTGGTTTTCGCTCCCGTTCCCAACATATTATATGAATCTATGAATATTTCGAGGATGATTGCTATGGCAAACTAAACCTACTTAGATATAGTTGTAGTTATATTATATAGTAATATATAATATTAACTAAGTAGTTAACATAAATCTATTCAAACAAAACAAATCTTCTAATTATATTTAATATAATAATCTAGCCGGCATCCTGTGCAAAGGAGCCTCCCTCTGGTAAAAACATCCTATAAATTTCGTAATGTAGACATTAAAGAATCCTGTTTCTTACGTTATAATAAACAGTCAATTCCTTCAATAAAACAATAATTCGCTCGTCTAAAACAACGCACGGAGCCGTAAACATTTCGAATTATTAAAAAGCCAGTATCCGATTCAATTTCCCGGGAAAGCTTTGCAAGGAAAAGATAAAATGTCTATAATCTCATGGAGTGGTTAGGGCGGCCGGCGGACAGCACAATAAATCTTTGTAGGATAATCCCGGCACCGGCTGACTTCGCATTGTTCGACAATGATATGACGTATCTTTCAAGGATTTGCACATGTTAGCTGAAATACATTAAATTCTACTTATTGGGTTTGCTTATCGCTACGAGCTTTTGTTTATTGTTTGCCTGGTATAATAATAATAATAGTGGAATGTTTATTCAACAATAATTGACCCAATAGTCGTTTCCGTTAACGGTCTTATAGCAAAGAGCCTCGACCATCATCTCAAGAGGGTCTCACTTAATAACTGGATAAAGGGTCAGTTACAGAAAACAGCTGTTTTGGGAACGGCACGCATCGTGCGGAAGTTTCTCAGTCTGTCGCCCTACCGGCGGAATTGTCGTGAACTAACGCCGGCGGGACTCTTTTTTTTATATTTATATTTGTAATATTGTTTTTATAAATATGTTATATATATAAATGTAGAAAATAAGATTGAATTGTAATAAAGAGAATAATAATAATAATAACTTTATTTCCCAAACATTACAATAATTAAAAATAGTTAGTAGTTACAAGTTAAAAACAGTTCTAAATTATTAATTATTTACATACAGACAGGAGCAAAGACAACTAAACTAGTATGAACTGTGTTTCATCTGTCAGAGACTTCTCGGTACAAGACATCATTACCTACATAGTCAATCAAATTATCAAAATCAGATAAAATAAAATAAAAGTATAACTTCTAAGAATGTGTGTGTATGTGTGTGTGTATGATTCTGTTTTATGATTTTTTTTTATTTAAAATAAGAGACGAGACGAACAGGATGTTCAGCTGATGTTAATTGAGACGCCCTCCCCTTTTAAATGCAGTGCCGCGCAGGACTATTGAAAAACCCCAAAAATTCTGAGCGTTCGATGTTATGTCTCATTTGCCTAGTAATTTCACTAGCTATGGTGCCCTTCAGACCGTAACACAATAATGTTTACACATTAACGCTTCACGGCAGAAATAGGCGCCGTTGTGTTACCCATAATCTAGCCGGCATCCTGTGTAAAAGAGCCTCCCACATGTTTAGCGAATAATTACACAAAAATTTGAAAATTAACATAAACCTATTCAAACAAAACAAATCTTCTAATTATATTTACAATACTATGATTACATTAAATTAAAACTATCATTACGGGGAAGCATATCAAGAATACTAGAAGCATCCTCACGTTGAATAGCTAGGCCGATCCGTTGACCGAAATAGCTGCCAGCGCTTGGGTTGCCAGTAACCCGATTGAGGCGAGAAGTACTTTGTACATTCTCCGGGCCTCTGGGCCCCACGGGCCAAGCGCCTCGACACCAAATGGCACAAAGATGTAACTTTAAAGATGATTTGAAAACGAGATTTATAGTTTATGGCTTAGATAATTTATACGTCTAGATAGAGTCTCTTACTGTTAAGCATAACAACAGGCTTGTTTATTACTTTAGTGTGCATGACATAGCTGTCACACGTCTGTCTTAGTGTGCGTGCATTTGCTGAAAATAGAGCTGAAATTAGGAGAGGTAAGTTCGTCGCGATTTTTAAGCGACGTGTTAACAGCTGTCACAGTTGACACTAAGGTTCATAAACCTAGATCATAAATGCCTAAAAATAACACTAGGGAACACTCGTGTGATTCCTCTGGTGTTACAAAGAGTAGGAACTGAGGTGATAATTTACCTGTCATCAGCTCGCAACTTTGTCTACGTGTTCCATAGAAAATACAGAAGCAACGATCAAATAGACCGCGACAGATTTAAGGCGACACTAAATGCCACCGACATTGAGCGATATAAGTTCACGGCTTCCAGCCCGCCATCTATGTAACAAAGCCAATATTTTCAAAATTCTTGCGTGGAAAACAGTTTATATGCTTTCAATCCTCGTTATTCATTACTAGTCTGAATAAATATACCTACACAAAAAAGTAAAGCTATAAGAATAACTTTTCTGAAAGAAGTACCAAAAAAATGCGTCACGCCATGCCAAAAAACTTGTTTAACTTTAAAGAAATGTGGTAGTTCAAAAAGGCTCGGCAGTGTTAACTAAAACCAACAGCCAGCATTAGCAACCTACAAATAAGACTTAAGGATATGTGTAACAGGATTAAGTAGTGTTCATAGCTCGAAATGCTATACTTTCACCACAAAACTTGTCTAAAAACACCATGTTTGCGTGTTTTCTGCTTACTCTACGCCTTAAGTCGAGAAACAGCAATTATTCCCAAAAAAAGTATAGAATACATTCCTAGCTACACATATAGCAACTCTTCCGTTCCCAAAACGCGCAGTTTATTCACAAGTTCGTACATTCCGGCAACATGTCGCTCGGATAGGAGCCGATTTTATTGCAAGACTTTTCAATAATTTATATCATAACATGCCAACCCGGCCCCTACGCAATAAACTACTTCAGGACAACATAAATTTTGTTCACAGTGTGAGATATGAATGTTAGATGTAGAATGTTATGATGTGCAAACATTGTTGTTTTGCAAAAACTAAAAAGATATCAAATAAATAACTATATCTAGATAAGTATATGATATATATTAATAAACTAATACAAGACTATTTATTGTAGTAGGCGTTACTTTGTGGAAATCCATAATTATCCAAATGTTTTGAGTTTTCCTTAGTGTTCAATTCCGCCAATATTTGTCTTAAAACAATTCGACGCGTGTTTCGCCTCTACACTAGGCGTCCTCAGGACATGTTGACTCGCCAAACTCTGGCACGAGACTGGATAATACAAGACTTAAAATATAATCTATTAAGCAATTACTAAGTATGAATCGTGAATATTGTATACATATCTATAAAAATATGCTCGGAGTTTCCCTGCGAGATCGAATCAGAAATGGGAAGATCCCTAGGAGAACCAAAGTCACTGACATAGCACAAATGATTGCAAAACTGAAGTGGCAGTGGGCAGGGCATATAGTTCGATGGACAGATGGCCGTTGGGGCACAAAAGTTCTCGAATTTGGCCACTTACTGGAAGAAGCAGTCTTGGTAGGCCCCTCACAAGATGGGCCGACGATCTGGACAAGATCGCCGGAACACGTCGAATGAGGGCAGCGCAGGACTGATCGTCATGTAGATCTTTGAGGGAGGCCTTTGTCCAGCAGTGGACGTCATCCAGCTCATGATGATGATAATCTATAAAAATTCTTACTCTTACGTATTTGAGATACAATCCACTCACAAACAGGCGGAAGAAAGGACAGCGTAGTCTTTTTTTTTATGGAAAAGCTCTCCAGCTTTTTTATGGAAACGCACTCCAGCCTCCACGGGGTGCTGGTTCGAGCAATAAATAGTGAGGAAGCTGGAGGTCCACTTGCATAAGCTCTCGGGAAACCTAAATGAAGGAAGTTTTGAGAGGAGCGCCTTGTGCCATACACGATCAAAGGCCTTCGCTATATCCAGACTAACAGCCAGGCTTTCTCCCTTGCTTTCGATAGCCGCTTGGTCTTAGTAAAAGGGTTCCGTTGGTTACACCCGTTAGATGCGGAATCCTAATTCAAGTGATTTTATGAATATAGGTATTACTCGATCGGATATTTACTTATATATATATTATACTATTTATTATCATACTAGCTGATACCCGCAACTATTGTGCGGGAAAGGTTATTATAACATAAATGATTTTCTTAATACCATGGGAATGAAACTCTGTAATTATAAATGTTTATTGTACGATTTTACATTGTAATCCATATTTTATAAACAAAAAGCTCGCTGAGTTTCTTGCGCCCGTTCTTCTCAGGTCTGAGGCAGTCTATTTTGAATGGGTGGTAGTTTTAGACGTTCAATAAGTGATTTTGAATCCTATTTGAATAAAAATATTTGAATTTAAATTATTATTACTGCATACCGATTTTGATTGACAAGTCTCAAGAATTGGCTCCTTGTATTTTGAATATTAAACTGATTGATTTGCCATTGTGTACGTTAAGTGGTTGGCACACAACGTTAATACACACATCTAAATTAGTCATAGTAGATAGTGTATATACACCTTACTAATACTATAAATGATATGTTATGAGCTATAACTATACCTAAGTAGGTTTAATTTGCCATAGAAATCATCCTCGAAATATTCATAGATTCATATAATATGTTGGGAACGGGAGCGAAAACCAGTGGGAGGCTCCTTTGCACAGGATGCCGGCTAGATTATAGGTACCACAATGGCACCTATTTCTGCCGTGAAGCAGTAATGTGTAAGCATTACTGTGTTTCGGTCTGAAGGGCGCCGTAGCTAGTGGAATTACTGTGCAAATGAGACTTGACAACTTATGTCTCATGTTGACGAGCGCAGTTGTAGTGCCGCTCAGAATTTTTGGATTTTTCAATAATCCTGAGCGGCACTACATTGTAATGGGCGGGACGTATCAATTACCATCAGCTGAACGTCCCACTCGTCTCGTCCCTTATTTTCATAAAAAAAAAACGTGATCCGGAACTGGAATAGGACATGAGATAATCTTCAATTTAAAACTTTGCTTACTATTGTTAAAAACCGTTTATCTACTCGGACGAAGTCGCGGGCATCAGCTAGTATATATATAAGTATATCTATATATATAGTAAGTATTCATAAAGTATGTATCATATCTATGGATAAAAAGATACACTAATATGTATTCATATATTCATTCATATTAATATATTCAGTGTGAAATTCAATTGATCGGTATGAAAGAGGAAAGAAGGGTTAATAAAGGAAGGGTTTAAAAGGGGAATCTTTATTATCATCTATATAAATTTATATATATATGTATACTAGTTGACCCGACAGACGTTGTTCTGTACCTAATAAATAAAATACAATTTTTTATGAATTTGTCAATAATATTTCATAACATCAAGAATTATTTCGTAACATAATATGCCCCTTGTTGTAATAATGAAATTGTTTCACAGCAGTGTTCTGTGACTGTTGTCAAACCGTGCGTCAATAAATTCTCACACAGATAACATGTCCATACAAAACAAATATTGGGAATAATAATATAAAAACTATCCTATTTCTCATGTTGGACTAAACTGCACTCCATGAAGTAATCCCCATTTAAATCCCTTCATTAGTTTAGGAGTCCATCGCGGACAAACAACGTGTCACGTAATATATACATTAAGATATATAAATACAATATATTATACATTTAAATAAGTAAAAACATATCGCGCTTCAACAACAACAGGCTAAGTGGATTTACGGGCAACTCTAAATGGTTCCCGCAAACTCGGCGAAATTTCCCCACATTCCCGGGGATTCGAGTCAGTAAGCTGTTCACTTAAAACCATATAAACACGAATTCTACTTTATAACTTATAATGAATTCGAATTGCAATCCTACGGCTTCTATATAATCTGAATATATTTAATATTTTTATTTTTCTTCGAAACCTTATGATGTTAGGTATATAAGCAATATGTTATGTTTTTAATGTGATAACCCCCACTTCTAGGATTAATACACAAATAAAATTTGAAAAATAAAATTTTATGTATGATGCGGGATTCGAACCCACGACCTCCGGCGTTCCGTGCCGGTGCTCTAACCAACTGAGCTAACCGCTCGAGTACCACCTAGTTATAAAATTATGTTTGCTTTGTTCTACTCTCAGGTTGTGGCTTCATCTACAGGATCTACTTTACAGTTGATAACCAGCTCAACCCCAATATTTGCATGTTAGGAAAATTTACTTGATATGTCGCTCTTGTAAATCCAAGCAATATGTTATGTTTTTAATATATATATATATATATATCGGGGTGTGCAGAATACCTTTATTTTGTTTACGGCGTGTGTGGATGATGCAGCTACTGTACTCTGTTACGTCTGTACGTCTGTCTAATGTTTTTTGCATGATTTTACATATTATATTGTAATTGAAGTGATTTGTATATCTATGGAAATGTAAATCTTTATATAAAAGAGTGGCAAATGAGTTTCTTGCTACTACTTCTCACCAGCTCAACCCTTTACGAAGTAGCAGTAGTTTCAATAAGAAAAATTATAAATCTTTTTTTGACATTCATAAGTGTAATTTGCGTTACCTACATGAATATAGTGATTTTGATTTGATTTGATATACCTATAAGTAAATATTATATCAATCATAATAACATAAAAAATCTAAATCTATAAATAATATCTATAATCTATCTGTGAAAACTTTTAATTGTCCTTCTGTAATTATGTATGTAACTTATATTTTTCAACCTAGCTGTAAGTTTTCCAAAAAATGTAAAATAAAATAAATAAAATAAAATAATCTAGTGTCTATAAAATTAATTTTATCTTTTAGGATCCAGTTAATACCAAATTACTTAGATTGGAAAGCGCGGACTTAAGTTAATTACCTAATGTGAAATTATTGGGGCTTAGCAGGTTATCAACTAAAGTAGATCCTGTAGATGGCGCCACAACTCAACAGTTGAACAAACATACCAAGGTTTATGGATAATGCGTCATTTGTACGGTTAGCTGAGTGCCTTAAACGTTGATAAGCGTTAATATCAACCCACGAAATTGCACATTAGGAAATTTACTTGAAATGTCACCCTTTCAAATACAAACAACTTGTTATCAATAAGTGATTCCTCTCAATGCGGGATTCCAACACTAACCCACTCTTTTTTTAATTCTAAAAAGACTTGATTCAAAAGAGGATACAAAATCACTTATTGAAAGTCACAATTTACCAACCATTCCAAAAGATATGCCTCAGACCTGAGAAGAACGGGTGCAACAAACTAAGCGCGCATCTTTTTTTTATAAAAATATGGTTACAATGTAATATCGTACGATTAAATTTATTATTTAATAGCCTGAGTGCGGTCGCTCCATTTCCAATCATTAAGAAAATCATATAAATTATAGTAACCTTTACCACACACGTATTTTTTTTTTCAATTCTTTTGAATTTCGTAATACATTTATTTGTTTGGTTATACATTATCTGGGATCTTGTTGTAAAAGCATATCAATACATCACCCCACAAAAGACTTACTAACTCGACTAACGGCGGTTCCCAATATACTATCTACAGATTAGTTAGTTAGTCCGTTAGTCTATTCCTGGTGTTAACATTAAGGTTATGACAGTTTCAAGCAAATCGTGTAATTCAGTTGACATTAACATTACCAAGGCTTACACAAGTATTTTCGTCTTCTTTGTCGTATCCAAAATGACTGATGATCATGGCTGGTAGAACCCACCATCGATTCCCATCAATCAATCTCCGATCCCCGATTCCCCAATTCTCACCGTTTCATCATACTTTTGGCAAGGTTCGTCGCCGTTAAACTGGTCAATCCATCACGGTGATCGGCATAGCGAGCCGTGTTTTCTATATTTCCCGCGATTTTTGATAATTACCTAATAATTGATAATTGATAATCGTTACCTTTCCAATCTATCGTCTCCCTTCATCATGTATAATAAGTGAATTTTGGTATATCTTGTTCAATCAACTCTCAGGTTCTGGCTCCATCTAAAAGATCTACTTTACAGCTGATAACCTGTTGAACCCAAATAATTGTATATCAGGGAATTGACTTAAGATGTCACATTCCCAGATTAATCTCGGAAATGAGGGATATATACTTTAAATTTAAAATAACAAATTGTTCGTTGTAGTCATTGAGTAAGTAAACTCAGTTGATTGGATTCTTTTATTTTTTACTTTTTTTTTTCTAGCATAGAGCGCAACAGTCTAGTTTTTTATTGTAATCTAAATAATCGAATATTGTATGGTAAGCAATTAATTTATTATAATTATTAATTGATAAATTCCGGCGGGGCAACCATGCACTAAAGAAAGAACCGTGAATAGATTATTTTAAAATCTATTCAACCTTGTTTTCCAATTGCTGCAAAACAAGGTTTACCTATTTACATATCATATAAACTTATATCTGAAGCTTAGTACTAAACTTCATGTTTACGAAAAAAAAAAAAAAAAAAAATTACCAATTTTCAAAAAATAATGAAATGAAATGAGCAGGGGGTGACATACCATACCGGAGTGAGTGACATAATATACCACTATCCAGCAAACTCCACGTTGAGAAAACGTTCACAAGAATTACTTTAAATAATTACGAGTTATCTTGTAGATGTAATGTGGAAAAGAAAAACTGTACTCCCCATACCGGTGAATAATACAGTACCGCGGAATAACGCAGTGGGCGATGTTATGGTGATGAGCTGAGCGGAGGCTTAAGCGGGTTAATATTCTTCTTCGAAGGAATTTGATTAATATTTTTCTTCAACAGTCATGTTCACCATACTATCTTGCAATACAGGAAGAATAATTAATAATAAAAATATTTTTTTTTTTATTTGGAAAAATTTGACAAAGCTACAAACAAGTAAAAACGACCTTCTCTGAATACAATAAGGAATGATTTTCCATGCACAAAGATCTAAATAGTAAACCAAGCTAGCTAACCAAAAATTAAAAATAGAACTGGACATGTGATTTGGAATGTATATATTAATGTGTTTAGTTTTGGGTGAATGGGTGTGTGGGTGAGTGTTAATGATATGTATATAGTGATTGTGAAGTTAGTGGCATGTGTGCTGTGTGTTTTCTAAAGTGTGTGAGGGAGTGATGAATATTTTACACTTCCACAAGTTTCTCTGTATTTTCATTCGTCAGTGGGTAGGTATTTAAGCTTTTTATAAATAATTTTTCTTTTTTATAAATTTTAGAGCTTATGTGTTTGTGATGGCGATTTGCAGCTATGGTTTTACATGAATCAGTGACTAAATACAAGAGTGTTACCGGCATTTTAATGAGCATCATTTTCACACACCTAACAAATGTCTGTCTGGGAAGAGTATTTTGCAAATATACCTTTTATTTACTTGTTCAAGATTGTTGCAAAGGTGCTCATATGAAAATTCACGGTTATTGCCGAGTATATTAGGTTATTACCAGACCAGTAACCATCAGTGTATTGGTAGTACAGTTTTGGACGAAACCTGCACCTATAAGCTTTTACTCTCTCAGATGCCGTGATGATCTTCTGAAATACGCACTAATTAAATATATTGTTTAATGATCAATTTGCATCACCATATCTTATGGAATGCATTTCCATTTATCTCGGTTGACTAACTAACAGAATCCACACTACAAAGACTGCACTTGTACACAGACAGACTGTACGTCTGTCCATCTGTCTGTCAGTGAGCTGTATCTCATATTGCTATTGCTGCTGTAAAAAAAAAGAGTAAAACCAGGACAACGAGCGAAAGCAATGTCACCCTGACATCCGCTTCCACCGTTGACGAGTTACAGCGCTACTCTGTCCATTTTTTGTTCGTATATTAAGTAGTTTTTATCATTATTTTTGGATGCATAGCAAATTACTTTATTGTTTTGTAAAATCTTTCTATTTAATTTTATAACTAATTATTTAGATATTAGCAGCTTATTTGTAAATTTTGGGTAGGTGGTATTAAAATTTGTTATCAACAAATCCCTTTTGATCTTATTTCCTAGACTTATATGTTCTTCTAGCGAGCTCAACTTTTTACGAACATATGGTTAATACAGTAATTTAAAAGAAATATTTGTAGTGACGATTCAAAAGCGATTAGTTTAAGCCTAATTGAATAAAGTTTATTTGACTTTGACTTTTAACTTAGACAACATACTCTCCTGTTTCTCTTAGAAAAGTATTTGACCAGTTTTACTTATTTATTTTTTATTTGGCTTCAGGGGGACCAGAGAGGCGTCTTTTTCTGCCATGAATCAGTAATATGCAGTGTTTCGGTTTAAAGGCCGCTGTAGCTAAACTTACTAAGCTAATGAGACATCACATCTTGTGTCTCAAAAAAGGGCGGAAGTGAGCCGCTCAGAATTTCCGGTTCAATCTAGAATCCTGAACGGGCAGGGAAGTAAGTGATAACTTCCATCAGGTGAAAGTATTGCTCGTTTTGTTTGTTATTCCGCTGCCCGCCCCGCTTGTCGATATGAACTCTGCCTTAACCCAATCAGATTCAGTGCGCACTGATCTCGGTAAGGGCGCGTGCATAAATAACGCCGCGTCCGCTCTCATTTCGCCCGATGGATCCTACAGGAGTTATTACCCTCGACTACGATTGATACGTCTAAGTTTGTAGCAAAATTGGATACAGACTGCGAATGTAGCGAATATTTCCTACAACGTGTATGCATTTATCCAGCCATTTTGACTAAGCCAATTTCTAAGTGATTTTTTCCTTTTCAAATAAGCATAAATAATTAAAAAAAAACACTTTTTAAAGGATGAAACAGTGGGTAGTTGTAACTGTGATTTTACATTAGTTTTAAATTATTTACATTACTTTAAATAAGATACTATGCGTTATTAATATTGAGAAGAATTTGCAGAAAACTCAATAAATGCAATTGTAAAGAAATTCAAAAATAAAAACATAAAATCTAAATTTTATAAATTAATTTGTTTTATATAATTAATTGTGTAAACACTACTGTGTTTCGGTTTGAAGGACGCCGTAGCTAGTGAAATTAAAAAAGAAGTAAAATCGGTGCAGTAGTTTTGGAGTTTATCGCGAACAGACAGACAGACAGACGCCGTGGAGGACTTTGTTTTATAATATGTAGTGATGATAAGTTTGCTGGGTCAGCCCTTTCGTTCATCAGTATTTGATAGTTCAAACAACTTAAAATATTTACTAATGATTATTATTAAGTAGTTGCATGTTTTGTTTTTTTATAATCTAAAGTAGGTATATTATTGTCGGGCCAATTCTAAAACTATTTAGACAAAGTATACTAACACATTTATACGTGAGACCAGAAGAAACATTTGAAAGCACTTATATTCCACCTTCATTTAAATTACAATCAATTATGCAGTTGAAGAGTTTACTTACGGATGCATCTAGAATACTGTCTCCTGGGAAATTACTTAGTGCAGCCTGTTACCAGTTACCGGGCCATCCAACTGAAAATAAGTGGATAGCTAAAAATTTTATTTCCTCGCCCTGTAAACTTTCTCAATTATATTTTATAGTAGCTTTTACCCGCAACTTCGTCCGCGTTGAATACTTTGGGCAACATTTTTTATTTTTTAGGATACTTTTCAAATAATACACATGCAAACTGCTCTTTCCGCTGCTGGCAGCGCTCTTCTATGATACAACAGATATCCCTTCATACGTTACGTCATTGTGGATAGTCTCTTTAATAGTATTTCCCTGTGAACTTTAATCTCCTACTCCATCGCCATGTAGGTCAAAGTTTCAAAAATGCTCGAATAAATGCTTATAAATTATTTACTATCAAGTATAATACAAAGTTTCATTGTTTTATCATAGATAATGACGAATTTTCATACAAACGCCATCCCCTATTCCAACACCTGTATTTATTTTTTTAATTCGACGTAGTTCCAAGCCACAAATATCATATTTTAAGGAATTCGTGTTTAAAGTTTAATAAAATAAAGGACGCCATAGATGTGGGTTGGGCTACTAAGTAATAATGTCACTTAAAGAGTGACAGTAGGGCTGCCATTTTTTGCCAGTCCGTTAATATGAATCACGTGACCAGTTTTGTGTTCTTAAGGCGACACTAAATGCTAGCGACCTTGAGCGATTTGAGTTCACGGCTGCCGGCCCGCGATCTATGTAACAAAGCCAATATTTTCAAATCGTTGCGTGGAAATCGTAATATTTTAACAGGCGCAAACAGTTTATATGCTTACAATTCTCATTATTGATTACTTATCTGAATAAATGTACCCACACAAAAAAAAGTACAAGCTATATAAATACCTTTTCTGAGAATAGTACTAAACAAATGCGTCATGCCGAGAAATAACTTGTTTAACTGCAATGAAAAGTGGTAGTTCAAAATAGCTCTGGACTGTTAACTATAACCAACAGCAAACATTAGAAACCTACAAATAAGTCTTAAGGGTATGTGTTATATGATAAAATAGTGTAAATAGCTCCAAATGCTGTATTTTCACTACTAAACTTGTCTAAAATGCCTCCTTTGCGTGTTTTCTGCTTACCCGTCGCCTTAACTTAACTTCGACATGATTGTGGTTTGGAACGTTTTTCTGAAATAACGTCCAATTTAGTTAGCCTAAAGAAATTCGGTTTGAGGAACTAGCAAAATACATATTGTTCCTAGGATTACTTCTCGATATGTCAATATAATCCCGCGTCACGTTAAGTTGTCACGTCCTTAACTGCGCTGGGAGTTAGCGATGTAAACAAGCGCTTAGCTTATAATTACCTGCACTTAACAGTAATCCGATAAGGCTTTGTGATTTAGCGTCACGTTATTCATACATGGATGCACTTACCTGAGGTGTCGGGTAAGTGTTGTCAGTATACAGGTGAAATTAATTCAACGCCAATATAATATAGTCTATAGTCAACCACGTCAAAGGTAATTTGACACCTGAATGGAATTTACTCCTTAAGCTGGCTATTAGTTTACGTGCCGTTTGTCTCGATGACAAATGGGTTGCATCTAAATGGACAGACGATTGTCTATCCATTGAAATATTAATTTCGACCGCATTCACGACCGCGTCATGAATGGCGGCCACCGAACGCATTCACGACGATGTCCATTTGGCTGATGGCTTGGCATTTGGCGCGGTAGCGTCACATGTAACTTTTTTTTTTATAAAAATAAGGGACGAGACGAACAGGACGTTCGGCTGATGGTAATTGATACGCCATGCCCATTACAATGCAGTACCGCTCAGGATTTTTTAAAAAACCGAAAATTCTGAGCGGCGCTACAGTTGCGCTCGTCACCTTGAGACGATAGATGTTAAGTCTCATTTGCCCATTAATTTTACTAGCTACGGTGCCCTTCAGACCGAAACACAGTAATGCTTACACATTACTGATTCGCGGCAGAAATAGGCGCCGTTGTGGTTACTATAATCTAGCCGGCATCCTGTGCAAAGGAGCCTCTCACTAAATAAAGTTATGTAATGGTAGCGTGGCATGTTTGCAAAGTTGAATTTTGACTATTCACGATCTTTCATTCAGATCACCGGGAAAGCCGCATCAAATGTTATTATAGTTTTGTGCAGCCTAGCGAAACTATCTAAGAAAAAAGCGATTCAATCGATTGTTTGAAACGTGCAGTAGTTGATAGATTGACAATTGACGGCTATAATCTTGTAAAAAACGGAGATATCCGAAATCCACTACGTTATGAGCAACTGTTGGCTTTCAAACTTAGCCCGATTATACTTCGACGCCAATCGTAACACATTACGACTATTTCAAACTTTATAAATCAAATCTCACGTTTCACTCTTCTCTCGTCCCTTATTACGTAGTATTTACATCCTCTTTGGTTGTGTCAATCACGGCAAAGAATATATAATATTACAAGTAATCACGGGTCGATTTTGGCGCGGCGCCACTCCATTCGCCTTGTTGGAGCATTCGGTCTGAATGTCCAACTTTTAACCTAATGCTGTAGAAATCTACCGCTATAAAAGTGTAGAAATAAAACATATGACCTTGGGGTCAATGTTAAGGAGGCATTTTTTATAGAGCGTGTTTATTAGTAAGACCTAGGTCATAAACAATGGGCTCAATATCTAGTGTCATTCTTAGCTTTTCGGTTACAACGCCTTTTTAAATTTCGTGTGAAAGAGTCTTATCATTATTAATCAATTAAATTTATATAAAAATCCACTTGGATGTTACGCTTATTGGTAACAAAATTGAGTGAAGACGATATGATAATATAAATCATCTTTAAATATGATAGGACTGTAACGAACTATTACTGAGCAACCTAAGTACAATACCAGTTAAGAAAAAAAAAATCCGTTATCACTATTACTCGCAAAACACTGATAAACCACCTCCAAAGGCTAGATTGAATTATCACTAAACGAGCCAGCCTGCTAAATAAACTCATCAACGAGATCCCTAGTTGCTAAGCATTTGGTGTGCGAAACTAAATTCAAATAATTTATTTATTAATTTATATAAAACATTAAAAACAAATACAAGTATATTAATTTAAATAAAAATATAGAGCAAACTAAATAAAAAAAAGAATCTCTCCGGCGGGGAATCGAACCCCGGTCTCCCGCGTGACAGGCGGGGATACTTACCACTATACTACCGAAGATGTAATGACTCGTTGAAAATTATTGAACTATTACTACTTAATTCTATTTTACGATGTCATTACTAGAATAATTCAATGTATTTGTTTATCATTATTACGTGTGTTACGCATGGACTTATCATTTCTGATAATTAATTTTATATTATGCTTCTAATTTCAGACGTAAGGAAATTAAAACAGACATTATTCATTCATATACACAATATTAAGTAAGTTTTTTGCTTTGTTTTAGTGTCCTGTTTATTTTGAACTTGAACAGGTTTAATAATTTTATCAAATATATTATTGCATATTTTAAAAGTATCAAAGGGGTGTGTTCAATGTGCCTGTTATTGTTTTTATGAAAATAAGGAACGAGACGAGCAGGACGGTCAGCTGATGGTAATTGATGCGCCCTGCTCATTACAATTCAGTGCCGCTCAGGATTCTCGAAAAACCCCAAAAATTCTGAGCAGCACTACAACTGCGCTCGTCACCTTAAGACATAAGATATTAAGTCTCATTTGCCCTGTAATTTCACTAGCTACTGCGCCCTTCAGACGGAAACAGAGTAATGCTTACACATTACTGCTTCACGGCAGAAATAGGCGCCGCTGTGATACCCATAATCTAGAATAGAAGACTGTTAATAAAGGAACACCAAAATATTGTGGGTGAAGTTTGAAAATGTTTCCCATACAATTTTTTTTTTATAAATAATAAATATTAATTTTGATTTTTTTTTATTTTTAAATTAATTAAAGATATTATATTTTATAATTTACCTTTCATGTAAATGTACGAGCCAGTTCATAAATAATAGAAAAAAAAAACAAAGCAAATGTTTCTTAGCAAAACTTTGCTCATAAAATAACAGTAGGCGTTTTTATAATTTAGCTGCATTTTATACAGTTTTATTAGCAGTAGAACATGTAACTATGCCTCTGTGCGTTTTATACCAGAACAGATATGGCACTATGGTTAAGGCTAATTAATGGTAAAGCAAAAAATGTGTTGTTAAATAGTGACAATATTTAGCTGACGTCATAACTTTAACTAAACTTTACCGTTAAGCTTAACCGTCCAATCTTCGCCGGGTAAAGTTATAAAAATAATAATAAATCATTTAATTCAGGCTACAAGGCACATAACATAAATACTTTATAGTCTAACATACATATTTATATTCACATTTTCTTGGCGATGTGAGGCGCGGGTTCGGTAGCTTCCGGCGGTCGGCGATGACCACGATACTTGCGGAACACGACCCCCTTCGGCCACAGCTTCACGTCCAGGAAGGTCGATCTATGTTCTGTCGGGACGGGAACAACAAAAGAGTTAAAGTCTACTGCAAAGGCCAGGTCAAGAGTACCCTAAACCGGAGAGCATGTATGAAAGGAATAATGAAAGTGGACGAAGCGAAAGAAGTATGTAAGGATCGTAGCAAGTGGAAAGAAGTGGTCTCTGCCTACCCCTACGGGAAAGAGGCGTGATTTTATGTATGTTTATGTATGTAAGTCTACTGCGTGACGCGTCACCAACTTTTCGACCCCCAACCGAAACTTTGTCTTCTCCACCAAGTACTGAACAATGTCGGAGGCCTTGGTGGTGTAGTGAAAGCGAGAGACGTAGATATACTTCGCTGGGATTACGGGACGCAGGAGCTGGTTATTATTAAAGTTAATTTTGATAACCAAATAGTGACCTGTCAAAAGTTTCAAATAAATGTTCGATATTGACTTGATATTTCACATTTTAAGTTTATCTTTGCCAAGGAATACGATGCAACACATTCCACATTCTATATTAAAGGCGGTATTCCAAGAAATCACCAAAATAGCGCAATATTGAAACCATTTCTTGACGATTTATATAAAAGCTTTTATTTTTACAAGAAATAATTGTATATCTACAGAATATGCGAAAAAAATTTTATTTTTTTTACATTTCTATTTTTTATAGACAGTGCAAAAAAAACGTCATCAAAATACCCATAACTTTTACAGTTGGAGCCATGCTAATCATTCAATCTAGATAAAAAATTGTACGAAAATTTATAAATTGTACACTAATACTATTAAACATGACATAGTTTTGTTAGTATTGTAAAGAAAGTGATAATATGAATAAATATTTATTTCAGTAACAAAAATGGTACAAACATAATAATGGATGTGACCGTCTATTAAGTGAGGAACACCTGTGCCAGAAGGCCACGCTCTAGTTTTATGTTTAATTGTTATAAATTGTATTATGTTTGTAATAAATTAAAAATGCTTCTATTTCTTAATTAAAACTATGGGGATCTTGTGCGAGAGAGGTAACCTAGCCCCGTTCGATTCCCCAAGGTCGTTGTCTTGGTCACCAGTTAAACTGACTTAAAGGGGGGATCCCTTTAAGTCAGCGTCATTGTTAAGGTTATGGCTTTTTTTTATGAAAATAAGGAACGAGACGAGCAGGACGTTCAGCTGATGGTAATTGATACGTCCTGCTCATTACAATGTAGTGCCGCTCAGGATTCTTGAAATACCCGAAAAATTCTGAGCGGCACTACAATCGTCACCTTGAGACATAAGATGTCATGTCTCATTTGCCCAGTAATTTCACTATATAATTCACTGCACTATATATATCACACGTAAGGCCTAGCCACGCCCCCCAGCCAATTAGAATGCAGTAATTAATAATAAATATTGGAATTAGTAATAAAGTCGAGTTCACAGTGACCAGTTGAAGTCAGATCTTCGAACAAAACGGTTGTGTATTTTGCGCGTGTTACACGTTAAAATTTTTGAAAATGAATACCTCGCCTATTCAAAAAATTAAAGTGGATCAATAATTCATAGTGGAGAGAGACGCATTATTTACAATGTTTATAAGTAGTTTAAACTGAGTGATTTAAATGCGACGGTGGATTGCACAGTAATAAAAACGGCAAGTGCGTGCGGTGTGTCTGAAAATAGTGTTTATAAAATTATTAAATAACAAAAAGATACTAACACATTCAAATCACCAGTGAAACAAAAATAGCTCGACTATCCACGGTTGCTAAATTAGATGAACAAGATGAAGCTGCAATAAGGAGAAAAGTTCACTCAATATATTCAAATAAGGACTATCCGACATTGGACAAAATAATTGCACTTTGCGAAGCTGACGAACATTGTTACTTGAAAGGGCAGATATTGTTTTATGGAGGCGTAAATATTTGAGACAAATAAAAGAATACCGAGAAGGTAAAAAAACCATTTACTATCTCGACGAAACGTGGGTAAACGCCGGACACGTAAAAACAAAAGCTTGGTTGGATACAACGGTAAAAAACAAAAGACAAGCCTTTTCAGAAGGCTTATCAACTGGTCCAAAAGTGCCGACAGGAAAAGGTAAAAGATTGATTGTATTGCACATTGGCTGGTGCTGATGGTGATCTAGTCTTTGAATCGAAGTCTACAAAAGACTATCATGAAGAGATGGATGGTAAAAGATTTCTTAATTGGTTCATTTATATAATGCCTAAGCTAGAACCAGAAAGTGTGGTTGTCATGGATAACGCTCCCTATCATTCGGTAAAAGCCGAAAAGATACCAACAACCAGCTGGAACAAGCAACAAATAATAGATTGGCTTCAAAGCAGAAGCATATCCATGGACTTGGGTTATTAAAAAAAAGGAATTGTTAGTGAAAGTTGCCGAAATCGCCCCACAATATAATAAATATTTAGTGGATGAGACTGCAAAAAGTAACGGCATTACAATTCTTCGCCTACCGCCTTATCATTGCAAACTGAATCCCATTGAATTGGTGTGGGCCCAAATAAAAAATTATGTTGCTGCCAATAACTCGACATTCAAAATGAGTGACGTTAAAAATTATTTGATGATGCAATAGCGTTAATAGATGCAAATCGTTGGAAGAAGTGCTGCGATCACGTGGTATGCGAAGAAAACGTCATGGAATTCGCAGAACAAAATGCTTTTATAATAAATGTAACGGGAGAATCTAGCTGTACTGATTAGTGATTTAAGTAATTTTAAGACATTTTTCTATTAAATTAATTAAATTAACTCAAAATCTGTCTAACTCTACTAAAATAGCTTTTAAGTTTACATTGTTACTAAACACTCACTAACATAATTTGGATAATCTGTAATGAATGATATTTTATTATTCTTTCTTTTATTAATTTTCCATTAAACTTAATTTTATTTAAAATATGTTCGAATTTTACTTCACTGTGAACACACCCTTACCCTGTAGTTGCACTGATGACTCACTATTTTCTTAACACGAATGGACTATAGCTACGGTGCCCTTCAGACCGAAACACAATAATGCTTATATTACTGCTTCACGGCAGAAATAGGCGCCGTTGTGGTACCCATAATCTAGCCGGCATCCTGTGCAAAGGAGCGTCATACATACTTAACATAAAATCACGCCTCTTTCCCGTAGGGGTAGGCAGAGACCACTTCTTTCCACTTGCTACGATCCTTACATACTTGTTTCGTTTCGTCCACTTTCATTATTCCTTTCATACTTGCTCTTCGGTTTAGGGTACTCTTGACCTGGCCTTTTTTCAAGACGTCTCTGATTTGATCTCGAAACGTCCGCCTAGGTCTACTCCTTCCAACACTTTCATTCACACTGGCCTTATACACTTTCTTTGTCGATCGATATTCATTCATTCTCTCGACATGGCCAAACCATCTGGTAAAACTAACTTCAACCCAAATCATATTTGAAGGTGTAAAAAAATCAAGAAATGTTTTAATTCATCTATTTCTCCTTAAACAAAGTCTATCTAGTGATATACAAACCACCAAATCGCTCTCAAATATCCCTCTTCCTTTGTTTTCCATAACGCTACCTTTTTTCAAAATTAAACGGTTTATCCGCAATCTCATTAGCGAGAGCCCCGTCGGATTTTGTGTTAAATTATTCAATTTAATGCACACTTCGCAATTTTTCGTCCATTATCGCTCCTGTTTTATCCCGATATTTATTGCTTTCAAGCCTAAATTACTATTGTTTCGCATTGTAAACAATAATTTAAAGTTAAATTGATAATAGCGTTTCACTTGATGTTTTTTTCTATGAAAGTACGGGACAAGACGAGCAGGACTTTTAGCTGATGGTAATTGCTAAATGCCCATTACAACGCAGTGCCGCTCAAGATGATTGAGACACCCAAAAATTCTTAGCGGCACTACAACTGCGCTCGTCACCTTGAGGCATAAGATGTCAAGTTTCATTTGCCCAGTAATTTCACTACCCACTGCGCCCTTCAGACCGAAACACAGAATTAGGATTAATTAAGAATGGGCAACGTGAAATAAGTGTCGTACAGGAATTATTATGCATTCAATAAAATACTGTTACTTTGTCTGACACATACAAACAGAAACTTCAAGCACATTTCAAGTTTATTCATAAAAGTCAAAGTCAAACAAACTTAATTCAATTAGGTGTAAAATAAGCGTTTTTGAATCGTCATTATAAAAGTTTGTAGGAGACGAGCGCAGTTGTAGTGCCGCTCAGAATATTTGGGGTTTTCCAAGAATCCTGAATGGCACTTCATTGTAGGCAGGGCGTATCAATTACCATCAGCTTAACGCGTTGCTCGACTCGTCCCGTATTTTGATTTAAAAAAAACTTGAGGTTATTGTCTGCTTCTCTGTTTGCCTTTTTGTAAGATCGAGCTCATCTCCGAAACAAGTGACCAAGTTGAATACCACTCAATATGCTAATGCTAATGCTAATAGGCTAATGCTTAGATAATTTACACATCTAGAGAGAATGTGACAGCTGTGAACACGTTAAAAAAATAGCGGCGAACAGTTTACCTATAATTTCATCAACGCACGCACACTAAAACAAAGTGACATACACATCGCGAGTGTAAGACGTAGCTTATCATGCATACTAAAGTAATAAACCTGGGCTTATGTTGTCTAACAACAAGAGGTTCTATCTAAACGTATATATTATAAAATGGCTTATGCTATCAGGATTAACCCAGGCAGGTTAGGTTGTATTTAAAAAAAAATGCATTGTAAGTCAAATTTATTAATTGTGAACTTAAGGCCGCTATCCCTAGAAATCGCCAAAATGGCGCATAATTGAATCTATTTCTCGACGGCTTATATATTTATATATAATTACCGCGCCGTATGCCATAGATCGGCGCGATTTTGGCGCGCGCGCAGCGGCCTGTATATTTTACGTAATTAGGATGATATAAGAGAATATATTATAAGAAAACTATTGAAACAAGTTATAAGACCATGCAAAATAAACTATCTTATAATACAAAATGAGAGTCAGAACTTGGTTAGGGCGTAGTGTGCCGAACGGCACTTTCGATTTTGGTATATATGATCGATCTAGTGCCAAAGGGCACTTCCCGATTTTGGAAGAATATGATACGAAAATTCATTTTTTTTTTACATTTATATTTTTTATAGACAGTGCGAAATAAAATATATGGTTAAAGAACTTTATTCTCATTAAGAACAGAACATATTCACTTACATGAGAAAACAATATAAACATTAGGTATCTTATTCGTAGTACTGCGAGTCTATACAAAACAAAGTGGGTAGAAATGAAAAAACCGCGTAAACATTATGATCAACACATGCATTAAGAGATACTAGATACGGCATGGCACGTCGGGGTAAGTATAGTTTGATATATTTTTTTTTATATATATTTTTTTTTGAATGACACTAATTACGTGTATGTAATATTTTATGTTAATTAAAGCATTTAAAGTAGATATGTATTTATTTATTTATTTATTTACAAGTAGGTACAATAACAGATAACAAGATAAAACTATCATCTAATAACAAGTACAGCATATTTTTATGATCCTGAGATCCAATTAAAATTGTACACATCATTCACCAAATACAGTAAAAAAAAAAAAAAATAATAAGTGGACACAATAGTAATTACAGTATAACGAAATTTAGTTAAACATTAAATTATTTTACATAAACTAGAAAGTTTTATAAAGAGTATTTTTAAAAATGTCTACATTTGTAAAGAATATATCAAAAGCAGCACACACTTCGTTAAATTCTCTACAAATTCTCATAATCGGGTTGTTATGCGATACATTATTATTTGAGGAATTGATTGAAAATAAACATGGAATACGCACAGATCGTGTTATAGTAAATATATATGTATATTTCGGTAAGTTTTGAATTTTTTTTTATGTTAGTTAGCGTATGTTAGTTAGTATTATAGTATTGTACACATATTAATTAATAATATATGTAGGTTTACATCTAATATAGTGGAATATAGGATTATTATTTATTATTTTGATAATTGTTCAATATGTAATGTTTCAGGAGTTTTTTATAGGTTTGTAAAGATTGTGTATTTTTTATGTCACTGGGGAGCTTATTATATAATTGTACGCCTTCGTACATAATATTTTTCTTACCGTAATTAGTTCTTGGTGCTCCAACCACCAAAATCACCAAACTATCCCTAACTTTTACAGTTGGAGCCATGCTAATCATTCAATCTAGATAAAAATTGTACGAAAATGTATTAACTGTACACCAATACTATATAACATCACATAGTTTTATTAGTTTTGTAAAGAAAATTGTATTATGTCTGTAATAAATTAAAAATGCTTCTAAGTCTGAATTAAAACTGGAGCAATCTTGTGCGAAAGAGGTAACCTAGCTCCTCTCGCTTCCTCAAGGCCATTGGCTCGGTACCCAGCCTTAACTCGAATAAATGTGAAATAGCCGCTGAAACGAAATTTCTGCATACAAAGTCGCAGGCTGCTTGTAATATTAATGCTTCAGTACAAAGTTCTAAGGATAATTATTTCTCACTGTAAAATTAACACAATTCATATTGCGTATGAAGCAAATAATTGTAATTTAGGTTGGATTTATTACAAAGATAAATTATATTGAAGCGTGT
This sequence comes from Leptidea juvernica, assembly GCA_949711755.1. Taxonomy (NCBI): domain Eukaryota; kingdom Metazoa; phylum Arthropoda; class Insecta; order Lepidoptera; family Pieridae; genus Leptidea; species Leptidea juvernica. Next base: position 4,713,844 of record CATIXQ010000037.1, on the reverse strand, counting down.
GGAGCCGAAATCTGATTAGCCTAATTCGCTGACGTGATTTGAATACTCGGAATTGGTTAAATTTTTCACGTATCTTATGATTAGGTTATATTTGGATAGAATTGTGAATTCACCGTGGATACATTTTGTTATCTAATATGGAATGTCATATCGAAAATAATAATTTGCACCCGGCCATTTATCCATTTTCTCAAAATGGAGTCGTTTCAAATACATTTTGACGTCATTTAAATCACTACTACAGTACATAAAAATTTATATATTTTTATTCTATGTTACAGTTGAACTCCAACACAGTTCACAAAAATTGTGTCCTGTTATATTTGAACTCGGAGATATTTGCCGTAGTTATACATAGCTATAAAGTCAGGTAATTTTTATAATTTAAAAAAATGTGGTACTTTGCTATGTCAACATGTCACAAATCTTAGATCTTAGATCTCATCTTAGATTGTTAACCGAGGGTCGAAAGAATCTATTCCCGAGGTATTTAGACGCCCGAGAGCAGCGAGGTCGGCTATAGTCAGAGTAGGAATTGATTCTTTTACCAGAGTTAAACACTCTACTTTTCATTTCGAATATTAGGCAAATAAAACTAGTTGTTTATCTAAGCACAGATTAGTATCCCGCCAATTTATGTCGACTTTCTGAATTTTAAATATGGAACTCACCGCGTAATTGTTGCGTTTTATTCCGCTCAAAGAAGTTTGCGCTAAGTTCACACGGGCTGTTTAGAAAGTCACATGGCCGCAAGCAATTTTTTTTTTTTAGTTAGTCTATTTTTAAAGTTCATTCCGGACCTTATGTGGGAAGTAATTTGTATGAGTTTTTCCCTCTCTCTGGAGGGAAGCAGCATTTTCCACCCAATAATCAGATCAAAACAACATTACTTTCCGAGTATGAGTAATGAAAAAAACATTTGACTCTCATGTTATTATTGATGTGTAGAGTAAATGGAAGCCCCAACAGTATTCTAAATTCATTTCCAAACCGATTCGACACTATGATTCAGTTACTGAAAGAAATATGCAATTCAGGTCTATGTATTCAGGCGATGGTTGCAACTTCGGCCGCAAAGCTGATGTCTTTAAAGTCGGTTTACGAACGATAATTCTACCTGATAACGTCATACGAAAACATTGATGAAAAATTGCATACTTTTATGAATGGAATTGAATTATTATCATCGAATTATCATTATTTTGTTCAGGAAATACAAAGATAATTAAAAATTACAATATTTTCGAATATATTAACATTTATATGGACTCATTAATTCAAATATATAAATACCAGTGGGAGGCTCCTCTGCCCACCAGTGGGAGGCACTGCACAGGATGCCGGCTAGATTATGGATACCACAACGGCGCCTATTTCTGCCGTGAAGCAGTAATGTGTAAACATTATTGTGTTACGGTCTGAAGGCCGCCGCTGCTAGTGAAATTACTGGGCAAATGAGACTTAACATCTTACGTCTCAAGGTGACGAGCGCAGTTGTAGTGCTCGTTCAGCTGACGCCGCTCAGGATTCTTGAAAAATCCAAAAATTCTGAGCGGCACTACAACTGCGCTCGTCACCTTGAGACGTAAGATGTTAAGTCTCATTTGCCCAGTAATTTCACTAGCTACAGCGCCCTTCAGACCGAAACGCAGTAATTTTTTACACATTAATGCTTCACGGCAGAAATAGGCCCCGTTGTGGTACCCATAATCTAGCCGGCATCCTGTGCAAAGGAGCCTCCCACTGGTAAAATCCTGGCGCCTGCATGCAAATGCGTGAGCACCACCTTCTGTTCAGCCTCAACCTTTCGCAACCTTTCCTTACCTTGAGCATAAATTTGTTTAGTCAATTCTCTATATGACCAAACCACCCTAACATTTTATTACCTATCAATAACAGTTACTACTTTTGCAATATTTTACTAGTACTTTTTAGAGAGTTTATTAATTTTAGATCGTATCGTAGAGAAAGATCGGTCAGTCGCTGCCCTAACCTATCTAACGGACTCCAGCGATGTGGACCAGATCGTCGGTCCATCTTGAGGGGGCCTACCAACACTGCGTCTTCCGGTACGTGGTCGCCATTCGAGGACTTTACTGGCCCAACGGCCATGTGTCCTAAGAGCTATGTGCCCTGCTCACTTCCACGTCAGTTTCGCATCATCCGGGCTGTCTCGGTGACTTTGGTTTTCGTAAGGATCTCCTCATTTCTGATGCAATCTCGGAGGGAAACTCCGAGCATAGCCCTCTCCATTGCCCTCAGAGCGACCATGAGCTTACTCATCAAGCCCATAGTTAGCGACCACGTCTGCGTTCCGCAATTCATCACTGGCAACACACATTGGGTAAAAACGTAACTGGTTACATGAAGACATTTAAAAAAATACTTTCAAAGAATGTGGCAAACGCAGATGAAGAGAAAATTATGTTATACAGTCTCGCCACTGTGCCAATATATGTTAATTATATATTAAGCTTCATAATAGCTTTAAGGGTAAATGCATACACTTTTATAATAAAGTCCCAGCCACTGTTCAGGCATTATCTATAAATAAATTTAAATGTTTTATAAAAAAACTGCCCTGTCCCTGCCCTGTACTTTCCCCGGGGCATAAAAAGAATAGGGGAGTCCCAGGCCCATGGGTGTCGTAAGAGGCGACTAAGGGCTTTTTAGAAGTGGGAGAGTCACGCAGCCGTCTTTTGACGTCAGCACAATCGGGCCAGACTCGTCCGGGTTAATTACCACACTCGCACAGAATACCGGCGTGAAGTAGCGGCCTAGTGCCGCTATGTTTCGTATAGGTTAGTGTCGAGGACCGGAGGCCATTTTTGCCTCATGCCGGGGTATGTGTGTACGTTAGGGAGGATATCTGCTGTCGCCGTCTCGGCAATTTTGAGGGTAGGGACCTGTCCACTCTCTGGCTCCGCGTAGATTTAGAGGACCGCGTCCGCATCTATGCGTGTGTCTACAGGTCCCATAGTGGTAACGCAGAAACCGATCATCTCATGGGCTGCGTTCAAGCAGCAATTGACGACGTGCTTGCACAGATCCCCTCCGCTGAAATTGTAGTCTTGGGTGATTTCAACGGACACAATGCCGAATGGCTTGGATCACGTACCACAGACTACGCAGGGCGATCTGTGCATAATTTTGCATTGGCGTACGGTCTGTCCCAATTGGTTGCGTCGCCAACGCGGCTCCCGGATGTGGATAGCCACATGCCGTCCTTATTAGATCTTCTGCTGACTACACATCCCGATGGTTACCAGGTCATTGTCGACGCCCCTCTCGGAACGTCCGACCATTGCCTGGTCAGGAGTGTAGTGCCTATCCAGCGCCCACGTCGCAGACCACCAGCGACCCGCCGCGTTTGGCACTACAAGTCAGCAGATTGGGATAGGATGCGTTCCTTTTTTGCATTCTACCCTTGGAGCAGGGTTTGTTTCCCTTCGGATGATCCTAGTGCCTGCGCCGTTGCAGTAGCCGATGTGATACTACAGGGCATGGATATTTTTATACCAAGCTCTGTAGTACCGATCGGTGCCAGATCACAGCCCTGGTTCGATGCGTCAGTTAAGGCGGCATCTGACTGCAAAAAACAGGCGTATCGAACTTGGGTTGCGGCGCTGGGCACAAAGGATCCGAACTGCATAGTCCTTAAGAGGAAATACAACCGTGTTTCCAGATTTTTTAAGCGGCAAATCGACCGTGCAAAGTCAAAACACGTCGTCAAAATCGGCGAGCAGCTTTCCAGTTACCCAACCGGAACACGCAAGTTCTGGTCGTTGTCGAAAGCTGCTCTTGGTTACTTCAGCCAGCCGTCCATACCGCCGTTGCACATGAGGAATGACACCCTGGCCCATACGGCAAAAGAGAAAGCCGATCTCCTGTGCGCTCTTTTCGCCTCCAACTCGACTCTTGACGACAACGGAAATACACCGCCGACCATCCCGCGGTGTCAGAGCTCTATGCCTGAAGTACAGTTCAGACAGAAAACTGTTAGGCGAGCTCTGTTTTCGTTGGACGTCAGACAGTCGAGCGGGCCGGATGGCATTTCTCCAATCGTGCTTAGAACGTTCCCTGACTCATGGAAGACAGCCCTTGTCCATCCGATCCAAAAAAAAAGGAGACAGTTCGGATCCGGCAAACTACAGGCCTATTGCTATTACCTCCCTGCTCTCCAAAATCATGGAGAGCATAATTAGCCGTCCAGCTCTTGGTATACCTAGAGGGTCACCAGTTGATCAACGACCGACAATACGGCTTTCGCCATGGTCGGTCGGCAGGTGATCTTCTGGTATACCTAACACATAGATGGGCTGCGGCTATTGAAAGCAAGGGGGAAGGCCTGGCAGTTAGCCTGGATATAGCGAAGGCCTTTGATCGTGTATGGCACAAGGCGCTCCTCTCTAAACTTCCATCATTTGGGCTTCCCGAGAGCTTGTGCAAGTGGACCTCCAGCTTCCTCACTGGGCGCAGCATACAGGTCGTTGTCGACGGACATTGCTCGAACCCGAAGCCCGTGAATGCTGGAGTGCCCCAAGGCTGTATGCTATCTCCTACGCTGTTACTTCTGCATATCAATGATATGTTGGACACCTCCAACATTCATTGCTATGCAGATGACAGCACTGGTGATGCCGTATACACGGGCCATGCACGTCTCTCTCGGGAAATCGTCGACCAGTGCCGGGAGAAACTTGTGTCTTCTTTCGAGTCCTCTCTTGAGGAGGTCGCGGAATGGGGTAAATTGAACCTTGTCCATTTTACCCCCAGAAGACTCAAGTTTGCGCGTTTACCACTAAAAAAACCCCATTTGTCGCATCACCGCTCTTTTACAACACTTCCCTAAAAGCCTCGCCTAGTATCGGAATACTGGGTCTTGAAATCTCGAGCGATTGCCAATTCCGTGGCCATCTGGAGGGCAAAGCCAAATTGGCTTCAAAGAAACTGGGCGTCATTAATAGAGCACGGCAATACTTCAAGCCGGCCCACATTCTAGCGCTGTACAAAGCGCAGGTCCGGCCACACATGGAGTATTGCTGTCATCTCTGGTCTGGCGCACCCCAGTATCAGCTCGATCCATTTGACCGCGTGCAACGCAGAGCAGCTCGAATTGTCGGGGACCCAGTACTCTGTGAACTGCTGGATCACTTGGCGTTGCGTAGAGACGTCGCTTCATTGTGTGTCTTCTACCGCATTACCACGGGGAGTGTTCCGAAGAGCTGTTTTACCTAATTCCTGCCGCCGAATTCCACCTTCGCACGACACGCCACAAGTTAGGATATCATCCTCACCATCTGGATGTGTGGCAGTCCTCCACAGTGCGGTTTACAAGGAGCTTTCTTCCACGTACTACAAAGCTGTGGAATGAACTTCCTTGTGCGGTGTTTCCGGGACGATACGACATGGGTACCTTCAAAAAAAGCGCGTACACCTTCCTTAAAGGCCGGCAACGCTCCTGTGATTCCTCTGGTGTTGCAAGAGAGTGTGGGCGGCGGTGATCACTTAACAACAGGTGACCCACCCGTACGCTCGTTTGTCCTCCTATTCCATAAAAAAAAAATGGCTCTGTCGTAAATCCTATTACTCCACTGCTGAATATCTAAATGATCGGACAGCCTGGGACTAGATTGTGATCATTTTATAGCGATAGAAATTACTGTACAATATTGTATACTTTTATTGAAAAGAGCGCAAAAATGAATGCTGGGAGAGTTTCTTGCGCCGCTTCTTCTCTCTCAGAGCGCCATTTGTTTCCGAAGCGGTAGTAGTATCTAGTAGTTATTAGAAATGACAACAAAAAGAATTCTAAAGGAATCAATTATGAGAAAATAAATGCCTTTTATGCCTTTTTATACTTTTGTGATATTAATTTTGTTGACATTATACATAGGTACTAAATGAATTATTAAATTATTTACATCTTATATTATCATATTTTTAAATTTAAATTTTATTAATATTAATATTGTGTGCATTGTGAAATCCGACATATTTCAGTATAACCATACTGTGTTGGTACTTAGACAACTCTTTAACATAATTTGCATGTCAATTGACAAAACATATTGGGTCATTAATAATATTATGTTAACATCAACCACAATGTTTCTTGCAAATAAAATTTCATTTCATTTCATATGTTAATTAAATATTTCATCAAACCTGAAAATATTTCAAGACCGGTTTTATAACAGCTGTTCTACTTTAGTTAGTTATAGTTAGTTCTATTATGAAGTAGAAATTACAAGAAATGCGCATAATTCACCGCTGGCTTTGTTAAACATTGCTATGCAACATTACTCCCGGTCGCGACAGAATGTAACCGACTACGTCATTACCACACCACTACTATTTGTTGCTTTTTAAGCTGTGAGTTCGAATCGAGTCTACATTTAATTTCATTATATTTATTTGTAAATAGTTGTCACATGAGTAAATAAACGGCACAGAGACAAAGGTTCTTAAGAGCGGGCAAAATTGTAGCCTATTTTGGTAGGGCTGTCACAAACAGATAAGAAAAATTAGACGAAACATTTTTTATTAACCTTTTAGAAAGTAATTAACCTTAGATACATGATGTCCGCATTAAAATTATAAACATCTATGAATATAAATTATATCTTACCATCTATTTCAGGTATTTAAAAGAGATATATTTATTTCAATTAAAGTTCATTCATATTCGTGTTACTAGCCGTTGAGGACTTTCCTCGTGAGGAGGCAAACCTATCTGCAGCTGCAGTTCATGGTCAATATAATGTTTTTTTTACGAAATTAATAAAATTAATGGAAGTCTCGTTCCAGCTTTAAGCGAGTCAACAGCTTCTGAAAATGCCTCGTGTAGATGCAAAAAACGCGTTGAAGTGATTTTGTGGCGGAATCAACACTAAATATCATCATTTTAAAAATTAAACTAACTTTACAAATCAGGTCTCGCGTCCTTGCTAGTAACTAATACCTAAGGAGTTCACTCGTAGGGTGCCAATCATCACTGCAGCAGCAGTTCATAGTAAAAACGTGATTAGATATTAAAACTATACTTACATACAAAATTTCGAGACCGTGCTACTAACCGTTGAACAGTTTCATATTGAAGAGATAATCCTAGCTGCAGCATCAGATTATATATAATACCATATTATTGCATTGCCGTCGAAGTTATTCAGGTGTACAAAATTTTAGCTTAATCAGATATCGGGAAGTGTTATAAACGTAGCTTGCAATATTTGAACTTAAACAAATAAGTACCTACACAGTTATATACCAACCAACCCACAAACAAATGTTAAGTAAATCCTTGGTATAATAATAAAATGGTGCAACCATGCGTGATGTTACTCTCTTCCCATAACCAAAAGTATAAATATTATCAAATATTGTTTTATTCGTAACTTGGACAATTACTGTGTCTGCTCCTGTCAACTTTAGTCGCCCTGTAAGGCTAGTGAATCGTCGGAATAAATTAACGATGTTAATTAGTATATTTATGTGATTTACCTTGCTTTAATTTTATTTAGATGTGTAATACCTACTCGCATAAACCTAATAATATATATAAATATCACTACAATTGATAAAGAATAGTGATTCAATAAAATTTGTTACTTTGTTTTTGTAAAATTAAAATTTCAATGCATGTAGTAAGAATAAAATTATTGCGTGTTTGTAGCTCAAAGAAAAAAATAGTCTCAAAGAGAAATGAGAAGGCCATTGCACAATTCAAAATTCTAAAACTTATAAAAGCTACAAAGAAACAAGATAGCTTATTTATTTGCGATTTCTACACAATTCAAGAGAATATAATACCTACAACACATGAATGAATACAAAATTATGATTATGATTATATCTTTCTTATTGTTAACAAGATTTTTTTACATATGCATTTGTGTGCAAATGTTTAAGAGTTTGGCAATGATCATTTAAGTACATACTTGTAAGCGAAAGACCAACTTTCAGGAGCGTTTCCTTTAAAGTCATTGGAATTGAGGTAAAAATTATGATACAATCCTAGTGATATCATATAATCAGCGTTCTATTTTAGAATCGAATTCGTTGCGAGAGCCCGTGGTAGGGGCGGACCCAAATAATGATCTTCTAACAGCTCCCAACGAGACTTTGTCATGTAAACGATTCACTTTACGGCTCACAACCCTCTAAGTATTCTCGCACTCAATTTTAAGGGCCACTCGGATACTGATTGTTTTAATAATTAAGTACGGAATTAACATTTTGCTGATTGTGATTCGGTCGTCAAACGAATTTTTCAGTAGGTCTTTGACTTTGTAAGTTTAAAAATTAAAAAAAAAATCTAAGGGAATTCACGTCCCGTATAATTGAGAGCCTTATTTCTTGCCTTATAATCGGCCTTCAGTCAAAGCCGATCAAATTAAGTCCCTTCATTCATTTAGGGGTAATAGAATTATGAAATTCAAAGCTATACACTTAGGAAAAGTTAAGCTTTACTAAGAAGTGGAAGGACTCAAAAAGCTATAAAATATTTGTGCACTCTTGCGACATAGCAAACCTGATACTGGAGTTTATTAAAAAAGATCGGTCAAGGGTACCATCCTACAAGATATTATGTCTGGATGCGCCGCAATTATTATCTTTATAGTTATTTGGTTATGTCTAATTTATAGGTGACGCCTGTAGACTAAGAAATACCATAGACAACAGACGCATTGTCATCTGTGTGGTTAACATAATGACATTTGTCCATTTCACCGCCTAATAATATAACAAAAAATTGTCACATACGCTTAAAATACGCATATATAATCTTAATATAGTTAATCAAGACCTTCAGAAGACTTAATCACTAGTAAAATATATAGTCAAGAGGTTCTCGGTGTAACGCATTGCAAAAACCCTTTTTCTACCAACCTCCAAAGAAGTCGGACGCAAATTACCACCAGGAGTTCAGGACTAGCGGGGGCCCCCAGCTGCAGAACATTGCGTCCAGGAATACTAGGTACGTCGGCATATTATTTTAGCCATAACTGATTTCACAATAATATTCATATCTTAACCACGCACGCGCGCAAACAATGTCATTGTCAAATGACATTCATTTGTCATTGTATCTTTATTTGTGCAGTTGCTGTTTCGGTATACCTACCTATTGAACGTAGTGTTTAAATTCTCTTTTATACCTATGTAAAAATATCAGCTATGTAACTATTGCTTATCCTTCGGGTAATTAACACTAAAAACCAAGAGCAAATAATGTCTTCGTGTCAATATAATCAATAAGTCAATCGTTATAATACTAAAATCATATTATTTTACTTACTATGCTTAATTAGCAAAAAACCCACTGTTGTTCAGCCTTAGTTCAATTATTATTCTCATGTAAAAGATTAGCTTTTCAAACTGCTGGTAATGATGAAAAGACGTTCTGAAAGGATTGGATCTTTGAAGATGCTCAACTGATATCGTCTCAGAAAAACATCAACATATATTCTAAATTCATTCATTTATTAAATAACTATTTACACAATAAGCCTGAATGGTGCTACAATCAGTTCAATTCACGCATTTTATCTCACATAAAATTTCCGGTCTATTACTTCGAAATTATGATGACAATACACAGAAATGCACATAATAGTCAAACATCCTTGTCCCAATTCCAATCTCAAAATTGTTTTACAGCTCGCATTGATAACAAATCTAGCAGACCATAGATTTTTCGATTCTTATAGAAATAACACAATCTGAATCACATTAATTATTTGCAATATCTAATAATTAATTATTCAAGTTGATATTATAAAGCACTCCATAATCTTCTTTTATTATATCAGCCGCTTTTTCGCCAATCATCATAGTTGGAGCGTTTGTATTACCACTTGGTATTTTTGGCATTATAGATGCATCAACTATTCGTAAACCGTCTATATTGTGCACTTTTAGTCTCTCATTAACTACACCTTTTGGCCCCATAGCACATGTACCAGAAAAATGCAACAGAGTTGTAACAGTATTCAATGCATAACATGACCAATATTCTTCTGACGGGAACTTTAAATGATTGCATTCTGGAATATCCAATTTAATAATTTCCCCGCCCATTCTTTTAAAATACAACGTTTTAGATAACTGGCTAATAAACTTTAATCCTTGTGCCACTCTGTGTAAATCAAGTGCATGTCTAAAATAGCCCAACTCAATAATTGGATCGTCCATTGGATCCGCACTTTTGATTTTTACTTGGCCTCTTGACAAAGGATGCAGCAACACCAATGATAACAAATCTAACTCCTGACCTAAATTTGCTTTACTGAGTGAATGACAATATCGATTGTCGAAATTAGTAATGGTTCGACAGCCATAAAATATTCCAAGCGATGCAGTGGCCCCGATGAGCATATTGAAAAATTGAAACTGTGGTCTGTTTTCATCATATACGTTTTGAGGGTGATAGAAGGAGCTGTTAAGTTTGAAAAAACCACTTTGAATTGGAGTTGGAAACGAATCCAGCTGAGTTGTAATAAGTAAATTCTGAAGTACTGATCGAAATCCTTTGCGGCCTGATATTGCTATGGGAAATATTTTATGATCTTGCAAATTTTTACCAACAGGAAGATTGGCTATAACTTCTACGCCGACTTTACTCAGAATTTCTACAGGGCCGATACCTGACAACATCAATAATTTTGGAGTATCGATAGAACCTGCTGAAAGAATCACTTCTATTTTAGCATTTACTTCAATTATTTCACCAGACTCCCGCCGTACGCGAATACCATACGCTCTAGAAGTCTGATGATTTATTAATATTTTAATAGCCCTAGAATATTTAGCTATAAATAGATTAGGTCTGTCCCTATTTGATCTCAAATATGCCTCAGCTGTACTCGACCTTCTGCCTTTAGCAAAAGTAAAGTGGGGTGTTGATGCACCATACTTTTCTGGACCATTATTTTCTAAAACTCTTTTAATACCAAGTTCCTCAAAGGATTTCAGCATCTTTTCGTCCATAGTTTCGAAATATGTATTACTTCTTGGTCTAGATACGGCTAACGGTCCATAAGCTGAATGGAGATATGCATTCTTAGGATTATTTAGTACAATAGGATCAGTCATTCGCTCGAACTTCTTAAAGTATTTGAAAACCGAATTCCATCCCCAACCTGGTGCAACTTCATTCCACTCTTCGTAGTCTTCTGGTACTCCTCTTAGATATAATTCATAATTATTAGAGGAGCATCCTCCCAACATTTTTCCTCTTGTTGCGTATAAGATTCCTCCTGGGTGGCTTTTACCAACGCCGGGATCGAGATGAGCTTTATAATCCCAGTCATACTCGGTATGGGCCAATGTTGAAAATAAGCTCGGCGCCTGTAATAATAACAAAAAAAATATACTGTTTTTAACTTAATAATTTAATGCCCCTATTTCAGGACTTGAAAACTTAATAGAGTTAGGCGTTATTTGGGAAAATCGATTGCTGTTTAAAATATTTAATTCCGCTAACTCACATATTTACATTTAGAATGACACTTATGCCAACTTACTTATGAATCCGCAAATGTAATCAAACATTCTATGGACTAAATTTCTTACATTTAAAGTACTCTCAAAAATGTTATCCTTGTTGATACTATTACATTACTTTGGGATTTCTTCAATAGAGCACTAACACTAACATTAGATGGACCGAGGTTTCATTTGTCCTAATATTTCATCAAAAAAACTGCTTAGAAACGTCTGCAAATGATCTTACCACACTTGCAAACGGGGGGTCGCCGCCAGCCTCAATGAGTAGAACCCTCCAGTGATATATTTCACTTAATCGTGCAGCTACTATAGCGCCAGCAGAACCTCCACCAACGATGATAAAGTCGAATGTTTCACCATCTGGAACATTATTTTCTTTATTATTTATTGCAACTACATACAACGCACATATCATCATATTTCTTGCGGCTCGGTGTCGTCTATTAAAGCAAGCCATTTTTTTTAACTGATTATAACTCGAAGACGATGGATCTCAGATCTGGGATAGACGAGGGCTAGTCTTCATCTCCTGTGTTAATAAATAACGGAACGTTACTTCAAACCATGTGCGTGTGGTGTCGCAACAGAATAGCACCACCCTATCTCCTCCCGTGCGTGTCGTAAGAGGCGACTAAGAGTTACAAACAACAGAGGATGTTCAGCAGCATCTTTCGTTAAGAGCACACCATTTACTGCGATCGCCAACCCGTCTGCCAAGCGTGGCGATTACGGAAAAAAACCCCTCAAAAATATGACAGACTATATAAGGCACCGGCCCCCAGACCCCGGCGGCCCCGCTCGTGGTGGCCACGATAGCAGCCACATAAGCGACGGAGCAGGGGGTGCTAAGAATCCCCGAAACGTAGACCATTGGCCCTGGCTACATACAATGTCAAGACACTGCGGACCGACGAGAAGTTGGAGGAACTGGAGGAAGCTGTGAGCAGATCACGATAGGATGTCGTGGGGTTATCTGAAGTCCGAAGACAGGGTGAGGACTCGGCTCCGACTTCGACACACTCAGATGAGGAGGTGGAGGCCATGTATGAGGACATCTCAACACTCCGAAGACCCACTTCAACGTTGTCATGGGAGACTTCAACGCAAAACTGGGCAAACGTAGCGTTGATGAGTTGAGAGTGGGGCAATTTGGGGCCCGAGGCCAGATGCTGGCTGACTTCATCACATAGAGATCCATGGAGTAGAAGGATCTTCTCCATGAAGCCGTGCCTTGTGACCAGGAGGCAGTTTTGCTCCAAGGTACATTTGTATAAGGCGAATTGCTAAGAAGTTTTACAACACGATATACGATAGTTTTTCAAGAATCTTTGGCTAAAGTAAGTTTTATGTGGTTTTTCAGACAAATGAAGCTATTTGGCTCCTTGACAACACTTATTATTTATAGAAAAATCGTATTACGTTGTAAAATGATTCTTTAATTGATAATAATAAAACTAGGGAATTACCCTTAAATTACTTTTAGTAATAATATAATATACAAATTTAAACAGAATGATCTACTTTAATTATAAGAAGAGGTGTTTAGTGATTGCAAAATATAGGTACTCGTTCTTCCTTGTTATTTGGTTGAGTTCTTATGTCAGGCTTCGTCAAACACGCTTTATTGCTTATCTTATCCTGGATGATCGTCTTTGTGAACTCTTCTTTTGTTTTTCTTTTTAAACAACTTCAAAAAAGGAGGAGGTTCTCCATTCGTCGGTATGTTCTTATTTTTTTTATGTTTGTTACCTCAAAACTTTCGACTGGGTGAACCGATTTTGATAATTATTTTTTAATCTGAAAGCTGGTGCTTTTCGTGTGGTCTCCCAACGTAATTTGGTCGAGATCTGACAATGGCATCCATGAGACAACCATAAAAGTCTTAACTTTGCTAGTACAAAGTGGATGATAAATTTACGAATAACTCAATACCGCGCCAACCGATTTCGATGATTCTTTTTTAATGGAAAGGATATACTTCAAAGATAGTTTGGTTAGGTTCTGATTACGGAATCCATGACAAAGTAACGGAACTCTTCAATTCTTAGCTATTCGGATTATATTATATATATATATATATCTTTTTTATGCTATCCGGATATTTAAGTCATCAACCATAACATAGTTATGGTGAAGTAATTGTCGTCGTCGAATATGATGATCAATGGGACTCCTTAACGACTTACATGTGGGTGCAATCTATGGCAGAATTTCTAACTGTCTGTAATCAAATTGCAAAGCACTTACGTTCATTACTGCAATGAAAAATTTAGTATATCTATACATATTTAGACAAATTTTTAGTTAGTGTACTTCAAATTCACTAAAAATCATAAAATAAGAAAAAAAAAAAAACAACCGACTTCAAAAACACTATTCCAAAACAATAGATATAATGTGCACTAAAAATTATAAAAATAATTGCGTATTTGTATACACTCTAATTAATAATCTAATTCTAGTTACGATTATTATAATTTTTAGAGTCGGTGTCATCCTAGATAGGTTTGTTACTACATACATAGTTATAGGTGAGATGTGCTTGACTCGTGAGGAGGCGAGAGGCGAGAGCGGGTCGCGGCGGAAGAACACCGATTTCAATAATAACAATAATCGTAACTAGAATTAGATTAAATAATTAGATTGTATACGAATAACGAATTATTATACTTTTTAGTGCACATTATATCTATCGTTTTGGAATAGTGTTTTTAGAGTCAGTTGTTTTTTTGTTAATTTTTTTTAAACCTTTATCATTTTGATTACAATATAGCCTTAGGATCATCAGCAATTAAATTTTAATTTAATTTCAATGACGTTCTATATAAATAGACAATTCACATCATACAAAAACAAAGCCAATATATGGCACATACCACAAGTTACGTCATAATAAGCTTCAACTGCCATATCTATACATTTCTGCGTTCACTCCAGTTGTTTAAAACATTATTGGTCAATATGCAGCAATGTAAAGTGCATTTTTTCAGTTGAAGCTGCGTTGTATGTTGAATTTAGAACCCGATTTGGACAGTGACGTGAACCTGTCTTCCGCTCCAAAGGGCTCGGGTTCGAATCCCAGTCGGGGCAGTGTGTGGTTTTACTAACGCGTCAATAACTACCACCCATTCAAAATAGACAGACTTGAAAAGAACGGGCGCTTGAAACTCAGCGGGCTTTTTTTATAAAAATATGGATAACAATGTAATATCGTACAATAAACATTTATAATTAAAGAGCCTGAGGGTGTGCGCTTCATTCCCAGTCTGTGGTATCATTTAGAAAATCGTTTATGTTATAGTAAACATTCCCACACAAGTTTTTTAACAATTCTTTTAAATTTCGTAACACATTTGTTTTGTACACTTTCTGGGATCATATTGTAGAAGCATATATACATCGCCCAATAAAAGACTTTCTATCTCGACTTAACCGAGTAGTTTATGTTTGTTCCTCGCGTTAACAATATGATTGCTAGCAAGTTCCTTAATGTGCTTATAAACTTATAGAACATTATCAAGAAAATATTGAGAAGCAAGTCAAAGTCAAGATGTTAATTTCTTTGAAATTTGCTCTCAATGATTCTTTAGGACCTAGTTTATAAATAGCTCGAATGGCCGTCTTCTGCAGCACAAAAATGGTAATAATATTGGCCGCGCTGCCCCATGACAATATACGATAGGACATAATACTATTAAAATAACTAAAGTATACTAGTCTAATGCCAAAAAATATAGCAGATTCCAATGGTTTTACCACCTCTCTGTTTAATAAAATATTCGCATCTACATTTTTGACATTTGACGCAGTAAATTTAATATATTTAGTTATACGACTATTTAACAATAAGTTATTGGCGCTAAATTAGTACATGATGTCATTGCTGATGAAACGAAATGATTTATTTGTATGAATCGTGGTAACATAGTTGTTAACAATTAACTGGTGTACAGCACAATTCGCCAATATATCGGCATACAAATATTTGATTGTCAATATTGGAATTTTTATTTTTATACGTCACTAATAAACATTACACAGTTTTAATTCAATAATATAGTAAAAAATTACAAACAAAAAATTACATTTATATACTATTATTTTTGGCTAAAGAATTCTTTTAAACTATAAAAGTATTTATCTATTAGCCATAATTTTAATTTTTTATGCATTAATGTTTTAGGCATCTCTCTAATATTCTTTGGAAGGTGGTTAAGGACCCTAATACACATAACATTTGCGCTATTTTGATGAAGCGCTGTTCTACCGTATGGCATCAGAAGGCGAGTTGGATCTCTTAATCCTAATATGGAATAGTCCTTTGCTGGTTTAAAAAGTTCACCATGTTTTTAATGAACATACAAATTTCTAATCTATACTAATATTATAAAGCTGCAGTGTTTGTTTGTTTGTTTGAACGCGCTAATCTCTGGTACTACTGGTCCGATTTGAATGATTCTTTCAGTGTTGGGTAGTCCATTTATCGAGGAAGGCTATAGGCTATGTTTTTTTTTTTTCAAAATTATGGATCCTTACAAAAATTGCTATTTTGTAACACAAGGTGTAAAATCGAAAACCTATTTTTGCGTGCGCTGCAAAAACTATTGACAATAAATAGAACAAAATGGTGTACAGGCTATAATATAGGCAATATTTTATTATTTATAAAACTATCACGTGAATTATACTTTATATGGCAAAACAACGTTTGCCGGGTCAGCTAGTATAATATATAGACCAGTAAGCGTTAACAGACGGTGCTTTTTGAATAATGGTCTACACGATTCTAGAGGACTGACATTGCATAAAGCTCTTATACATTTTTTGTGCCAGAATAACATTCGAAATATTAGTGGAGTTTCCCCATAGTATTAACCCGTACCGTAAAACTGACGCAATATAACCGTGGTATGCAGTAAGTGCAGCATTACTGGATACAGTTTGTCTGAGCCTTTTTAAGGCGAAGATGAACTTATTTATTTTGCCTGCCACTGTATCACATTGAGCTTTCCAGTTACAATTGCAATCTAATATAAGGCCTAAAAATTTTATTGTGTTTGTTTCTTTAATCGTTTGGTCACTGTGTGTTATATTTAGAGATTTATGTATTGTTTTATAGTTAGAAAATTGTATATATTTAGTTTTTGTCATACTAGCGAATAACTTATTCTCATTGAACCATGTCAATATAGTTTCTAAATTTTTATTAATAGTCATATTATAATTATTTATCGCTTTATGCTCGTCAGGAATAATAATAATAATATATGTCATCTGCAAATAATACACAGTTATAGTCAACCACTTCGGGTAAATCATTCAAATAAATTAAAAATAGTAAGGGTCCCATAAGACTTCCTTGAGGAACTCCAATGAGCATTGTTTACTTCGTCTATATAAAACTTGGATTCTTTTCACTTTAAATATAAGTGAAGTGTCATCCGCAAACAATACCACCTTGTGTTTTTTTTCTACAAGGTTAGATAGATCAATTATATAAATTAGGAGGAGGAAGGGTCCAAGAATAGACCCTTGTGGTACCCCCATACCGAGAGGACTCACAGGAGATCTTCTGCCTTTCAGAAAGACCATCTGAATCCTATTATTTAAATATGAGATGTGACATAGCTTCCTGACCAGCGTTGAATGTTGAACACTATCAAAAGCCTTAGATAAATCACCAAGTGCATTCTGTGATTCCCGACAAGCCCCAAAAATATTCCTGATGAGTTCAACACCTGCATCCGTAGTCGAACATCCCCCAGAAAAGCCAAATTATTTTATATGAAGTAATTTATAAGTGTTAAAGTGAGTAAACATTTGGCTAAAATAATTTTTTCAAAAATTTTATTAAGGGTTAGCAACACCGAAACAGGACGATGGTTATTCGGGTCAGAAGTGAGTCCCGATTTAAATATTGTTAAGTAAACCTAAATAGGTTTTTGAGAGAGGGAAGCCTTCTTTCTTATAATTTACATGATATAAATAAAATGAATATATCTATTTCATTTATTCATAATCTTTGAACAATATGTTAGATACATCTATTGTCAAGTAATTTCAGCAAATTCAAACAAGACGTTTTAATATTTGTAAATTTTTTGCTACTAACCTCTTAATTTGTAGTTTTTCGGCCATCCCGCGGGCGTTATTGCGTGGGATAGGGCGAGAACACGAATAACACATCGCAAAATTGGATTCCATTTCCAACTAAAGTTTTGTACATAACCGAAAATATTATTCACAAAAACATTTAAATTCATTGTGTTGTTCAATTTTGCACACTTTAATATCTAACACCTTACTTTAAATAATTTAAAATAATGGATTTAGCCAGGCTGTATTTCGTCACGAATTACTTAATTCATTTAATGCGATCATCCGCATGCCGCAAAGGTTCGTTCATAAATAGACAGACACAATTTTTAATCAATACTATTATGTTTTGCGTGTCTACTTCAGTAAGGCCGAATAAAATTATCACAGATTAATGCATGTATCGCAGTATTACATAAATAGTAGCAACCTGAATATTTCCTTTTCATGTGAAACAGGAAAATCAACTTACACCTTGTATCTTTGGTTCTATGTAAATGTTAGATTCTTGTTTGTAATAAACTATTTATTAGACGGCGCCTATTCCTGAAATTACTGGGCAAATAAGACTTAACATCTTATGTCTCAAGCTGACGAGCGCAATTGTAGTGCCGCTCAGAATTTCTGGGTTTTTTCAAGAATACCGAGCGGCACTGCATTGTAATAGGCAGGGCGTATCAATTTCTATCAGCTGAACGTCCTGTTCGTCTCGTCCCTTAATTTCATAAAAAAAAATTTGCAGGTCTGTTCCCAACGTGAACCGTATCGTCCTGTCAGTCCGTCCCTTTGTCAGCATTGTACAATGCGATTCAAATGAGAATACTATCGACTTTGCGCCATATTGTGACGTCGAATGTTTCCCTTATTTTAGTTTTATTTTTTATTTATTTATTAAGAAAACTTACAGCTATTTATAACTATGTTGACATCTATTTGTATAACTAAAAGCCATTAACTAGTTTTCATGATTCTAATTAGTTTTTAAAATAACTAGAGAGTTTTGCTATCTTATAATCTATTACATTAATACTATGTATAGAATTAGTAGTATATTATAATAACTACATTTTAAAATTACCAGCAAGAAGTTTACATTTATTTACATTATTTACATATGTTTACAGTAATTAATAATATAATTAAAGTTTACATTGATTTTGTTGAATACTTTGAATACTCAGGGGAGAAAGTATGATTTGGTCATCAGATGCCGAATTGCACTAGGTTTAGTGAAAATAGTGTCAATTTCGGGGTAAGCATTTACAAGTTCATTAAATTTGATACTTGAATGCGATAGAAAGTTTTATAAATGGGGATATGAAAGGGGGGGATTACGCAGCTGTTTTTTAGGAACACATAACATAATTTGACTTAGTAAAGAGGGAACATCTACTTTATAGTTAACTATTTTACTGAAGTATAAGTATAGCAATTTTAGTGGAAGAAAGTGAATTTTTTTACATTTAGCGTCATAGTTTGAAGGATGTATGTTACTTTTATACTGTACTGTATATTTTATACTATCTTAAAAATCGCTTTTGAATAGATTCAATTCTATCAATATATAAATTATAACTTGGGTTCCAAATTTCGGAGCAATATTCTAATATGCTACGGACATAAGAGCAATACAGGACCTTAATCGGTTTAAGTGTTTTAAACTTGCTACAGGTTCTTATAAGAAAACCAAGAGTTTTAGAGACCTTGTTTATTATAAAATCTATATGTTCACTAAAGGTCAATTTTGGGTACATGATAACACGTCTAGTCTTTCATTCTATTAGTAAAAACAAGAACTTTATTTTTAAAATTGTAATTTAATTTAATCAGATTCGTTTTCCGAGAAAAGGTCATTACAAAGTACTTAGAGACGTTCAGATCTAACTTATTAATTTTACAATAATCATCGAATCTATCCAAGTCTACCTGTAAAAGATGACAGTCATCGAGTGATTGGACGTGCCTAAATATTTTTGTATCATCGGCATAGAGTAACAATTGTGAATGCGAGAAACATGATGAAATATCATTAAGAAATATAGAAAATAAAAGGGGTCCTAGAAGTGAACCTTGAGGAACACCTGATGAAATGAACATCTATCTAGAGGAGTATCCGTTTATAGCAACAGCTTGTGATCGGTTTGTGATGTAGGATGAAATCCATTGGAACAAGTTTCCGTGTATTCCTGCGCTGTAAAGCTTCTGGAGTAAGATGTCATGGTCAATACGGTCAAACGCCTTGCTAAAGTCTGTATAAATCACATCTACCTGTTCCCCAGAATCCATAGCAGAGGTCACATAGTCATTTGCAATGAGGAGATTCGAGACAGTCGAGCGTCCCTTCAAAAATCCATGTTGTTCAGGAATAAACCAGCGTTGTAAAGCAGCATATATCTGTTCATGTATGACTCTCTCAAAAATTTTATCAAAAAGACATAACTTGGATATGGGCCTATATTTGTTTTATGTTAGATTTATCCCCCCCTTTATGTACGGGTGTTACGAATGCAGATTTTCACAAGCCAGGAACGAGACCTTCAATAAGCGAACGTCTGAAGACTATACAGAGAGGGAGAACTAAACTTTCAGCACACCTAGTAATTAGAACAGGAGGGATATCATCTGGACCAGCCGCTTTGTTCAGATTTAAGGATTTTAAGTGTCGAAGGATCTGTCGGTTCAATGATTATATATCCGAAATTATTAATATTATTAACAGCACTGTGATCCAGAGATGGCGGGCTATTATTTGAACTGGGTGGCAGGAAGTTCGCTTGAAAGTATGTCACAAAAAGATTACATACGTCCTCACCTGTGGACGCATCAACACCATCATATGTCATTGAGGAAGGGTATGTACTAGATGCATTACTATTGAATTTAACGAAAGTCCAAAAAGATTTTGGATCACGACTAATAGAGTTCTCACTTTTTTGTAAATATGAGTCATAGCACACATGTTCTAAAATTTTTTGCTCTTCTTCTTAGGAGTGAAAAAGTGAGGTAATCGTACTGGTTGCCATAACGTTTATATTTCTTGAAGAATTTACTTTTTTCTTTTAGTATTTTTATTAATGCAGAGCTGTACCGAGGGGGGAAACGATTCAACGAGATTTGTTTATGAGGTACATACGTTTTACGGAGACAAACGAACCTTCGTTTAGCAATTTTTGCCAATCAATCGCATTCAATGATGCACTTATGAATCCAAAATCGCCGGATTTATAAAAATATTTGAGCCTCTTTTTTACCTCTAATGCTTTAACAAAAACATTACTGAATTCTATACATAGTGCCCTATGATGACTTTAAACAATTTAAAAATAATATATTTAGATAATTTACTACTTTAACTATCTTTAATTTACTTCTTTAACTTTATCGCGCCAACCGATTTCGATGATTCTTTTTTTATTGGAAAGGATATACTTCAAAGGTAGTTCCGTTAGGTTCTGATTATGGATTCCATGACAAAGTAACGGAACTCTTCTATTCTTTGGAGCAAATTAACTATACTCGGCCGAATTTTTTTATGCTATCCGGATTTTTGAGTAACCTACCGTAACTTCGTTAAGCTCTGTTCAAACTGAGGCAAATAACGAGCGGGACGCGAGACGCGTTTTAGAGCACGCTCGCTTAGCCTTTCAAATTTTGTCGCCTGTCAATTTTGATTATTCAGTGGAGAAACATCATGCATTGTGAGACTAAACAATCCCGCGGAGCGTCCCGCTCTTGTTTCGCTTCAACTTGAGCGACTACTCGCGTCAATTTGAACACGTCCATACAAGTTAGCTGACACAATCGGCGCGAGCGACTTCCGTCCCGCGTCCCGCGCGTTATTCGCCTCAGTTTGAACAGAGCTTTATGGTCAAGAAATTGACGTAGTCGAATATGATGGTCAATAGAACTCCTTAACGTGAGATCTGGGTCAGAATTTCTAACTATTTGTAATCCAATTGCAATGCGCTAACGTTTATTGCTGCATTGCAAAATTTTGTAGATATATTTAGGCAATTTAATTATAATTAATTTATAAGTTAGTTTACACCAGATCCACTAAAAATTAATAAATAAAAATGTTTACAAAAAAACAACCGACTTCCAAACGACTTCCAGACGTTCCGAAAATAGGTATGTAACTACATACATAGATATAGGTTAGATGTTCTTGAGTTGTGAGGAGGCGAGAGGGGAGAGCCAGTCGCGGCGGAAGGACACCGATTCCATAAATGACAATAATCGTAACTAGACTTAGATTAATTAATCAGATGGTATAAAAATATGCAATTATTTTTATACTTTTTAGTGCATATTATATATATTATTTTGAAATAGTGTTTTTGAAGTCGGATGTTTTTTTTTATTTGTATCGCATCGAATTTATTTCATAAACCGCAAAAGCTATAGGTACAGCTGAAATTTTAAGGTGCAATAATACACATGGCAAACTTTTAAAATTAATGGTTTTTTTACTCAAGTATTTATATGTAATGTATCTAAATTCTTCTACTACTAGTCAGCTGCGCGATATGTGATCTGGTGTTTCTAGCTGAAATATGGGTTTAACTTTTTTTTCTATGACATTGTTGTGGAACCCATAATCAAGCCGGCATCCTGTGCAAAGGAGCCTCCCACTGGTAAAACTATCGATCGTTCACATGTGAGGAAATAAAGAGGATTGCTAACGTCTGTAACGACATTGCCGACATCATTAAGATACGTTTAAATATATTTACAAGTGCTAAAAAACCATTTTGAAGATAGTGTAAAAACATTTGAAACTAAAAAAAAGAAAAGGTAATCATTACTGATATACAAACTAGGTCAACTTAGCATCTAAAAACCATAAAGATTACAATTAATGCTGATAATTAGTTAATAATGCGTCACTACTTAAGATATAAATAAAATTAGCAACAAGGAAAATGTTGTACATGTTAAAATTTCTAAAGTTATTTGAGATAGAATTATAAAGAATCTATTGTAATAAGTGCCAAAATTTACGCCGGCACATAGCCCAGGTTATTAGTAAAACTAATTTATATTATTTTAGGAAACCCGTACCCCAGTATCAGCTTGATCCATTTGACCACATGCAACGCAGAGCAGCTCGAATTGTCGGAGACCCTGTGCTCTGTGAACGGTTGGATCACTTGGCGTTGCGTAGAGACGTCGCTTCATTGTGTGTCTTCTACCGCATTTATCACGGGGAGTAGAAGAGCTGTTTCACCTGCCACAAATTAGGATATCATCCCCACCATCTGCTGTGAACACGGTTTTCAAAGAGCTTTCTTCCACGTACTACAAAGCTGTGGAATGAGCTTCCTTGTGCGGTGTTTCCGGAACGATACGACATGGGTACTAATAAAAAAAGCGTACACCCTCCTCAAAGGCCGGCAACGCTCCTGTGATTCCTCTGGTGTTGCAAGAGAATGTGATCACTTAACAACCAGGTGACCCGTACGCTCCTTTGCCATCCTTATCCATAAAAAAACAGGATTGCGTCCCTTAAAGGCTAACAACCATTTGAATAGAAAAGGCTAGCACAAAATTTCGACAAAATCCCAGCTACATATTTGACGCAAAGGATTTTAAAATTTTCGATATATCGGTAATATTAACTCGGGGCTGAAATAATTATATTATTTTGTATACGGAATTCTTAACATGCAATTCCGATTCGGACATCACAACTTGTCGATAACAACAAATTCATAACACCTATTATTAACTTGTTTAAAGGAATTTAATAAATTTGAATTAGTTATTGCATAACGACATTGAACAAGTTGCTTATAATATGTAAATCCTCATAGACTTAGTGGGTCAGGATCACTAACTATACTAACTGGTTCGGTTTCGTAACACTTCGCTAATCATAGAAAGACTTCTGTAGCGGTTTTTGCACAGTGAATTCTCTGAATACATTACCGACACTTAAGATTAAGGATTGGTCTCCGCTGCGCTCAAACTAGATACCGCAGGCGTAGTCGCAAAGTGCGGCAACTAATACTATGCCCAAGTGGGCGTACTCGAGCCAGTTTCGAACAATGTGTGAAGTTAACGTGCCACATGTGCTGTTAAACTTTGCTAATAATTGAAACTAAAATGCCGGGTTGCGTAGTAAAACTTTGTAAAAATAATACTACAAGAAATAAGAAAGACACTGAGATTACATGTAATCAGTAAGTATTTTGTATTTACTTAATTTTAATATAAAAAAATATTTTAACAAAAAAACAACCGACTTCAAAAACACTATTTCAAAACAATAGATATAATATGCACTAAAAAGTATAAAAATAATTACGTATTTTATACAATCTAATTAATTGATCTAATTCTAGTTACGATTATTGTTGTTTTTGGAATCGGTGTCCTTCCGCCGCGACCCGCTCTCGCATCTCGCCTCCTCACGATTTAACCAAATCTCACCTATAACTGTAATGTATGTAGTTACAAACCTATCTTGGATGACACCGAATCCGAAAATAGTCAGATCTGGACCAAATTACAATGGGACCACACGGGAAACATCAGCTTTCAATTAAAGAATTATCAAAATCGGTTCACCCAGTCGAAAGTTTTGAGGTAACAAACATAAAAAAAAACATACTGACGAATTGAGAACCTCCTCCTTTTTTGAAGTCGGTTAATAACAGGAAGCGTATGTTACAAAATCAAAAGATGCCTTTGAGTGTCAAGATGACACGCACAAGCATCTAATAGTTGCCATAATAAATAAGCTATTGTTCTTTGGTAGTGCGAGAGGTAGGTCTTAGAGACCAATCCTTAATCTAAGACCGACACTCAATTTTCCTCCGATCGGATTGATTCTATTGTGAAGTTTTTCTTTCTAGATCTTTCGGAATACTATCTCAAGTTAATAGAATAGAATTATATTTATTCACCATAGGGAGTGACAATAACATAACATATTGCAACAACACTTGGTAAACGTCATGAAGCTGCATCAGTTCGTAAAGGGTCTTTCACACCTATGTCAAAGAGAAAAACTGATACAAAACCACCATAACACATTTTTTAAATCATATTATAACAAAATTTCTTAGCCTATTTAATATAATGAATGATATACAATTTCAGGTGGCCTGCGCATATTTTCTTTGTCAAAGGAGCTTATAATAATTGGAACTGTCTAGAACTCCAACATCGCGCGATGTGTACCTTCTTGCCTCGCCCAGCAGCTTTGTGGCATACCGATTGCAGTATTACCAAACCGATACGACATTATAATATGGGTATCCGCCTGTTACTTCTAACTTGAGGCCAATCTCGTAATCATATCACATATATATATATATCATTTACCAGTGAGAGACTCCATTGCACAGGATGCCGGCTAGATTATGGGTATACGGCGCCTATTTCTGCCGTAAATCAGTAATGTCAGTCAGCATTACTGTGTTTCGGTCTGAAGGGCGCCGTAGCTAGTGAAATTAGGGCGAACGAGACTTACCATCTTATGTCTCAAAGAGACGAGCGCAATTGTGGTGCCGATCAGAATTTTTGGGATTTTCAAGAATACTGAGCGGTACTACATTGTAATGGGCAGGGCGTATCAATTACCATTAGATCAACGTCCTGCTCGTCTCATCCGTTATTGTCATAAAATATCATCGAGCTATTGAAAGTTATATATATTTACTTTTTATTGATTAACAATACTCATTATGTGTAAGGTAATGAGAATGCAGCATGCATTTCACGCGGTTCGGTGCTCGATCGGCTGGCAATCTTCTGGTATTGGTAAGATTAAGAGGCAGCTATCGAAAGCAAGACAGGCTTTACAGTTAGTGTGGATACAACGAAAGCCTTCGATCGTGTATGGCCCAAAGTGCCCTTCTCAAAACTTTCAACATTTGGGCTTCCCAAGAGTTAATATAAGTGGACCACCAGCTTCCTCACTGGGTGCAGTAGGAAAGATTCAATAGAAACAGAAGGTCATAAACGGAGCAAGGCAGTATGGGCCATCCACACCATCTATGAACCAAAATATGAAATTAACTTCCTTGTGCGGTATTTCCAAGACGATATTACCTGGGTATCTTCAAAAGAAGCCAGTGAGAAGCGTCTTTGCACAGGATGCGGACTAGATTATGGGTACCCCAACGGCGCTATTTCTGCCGTGAAACAGTATTGTCTGTATGAAATTACTGGGCACATGAGACTTAACATCTTATGTCTCAAGGTGACGAGCGCAATTGTAGTGCCGTGAAGTATTTGGGGAGTTACTTTCATCGGTCACACAGGGATAAATTTCTACCTCCGGCATGTATCTCTCGCACCGCGGAATATGCGGTGGTGGTGCACCTGGTCACCCAGAGTCGAGTTGTACGCGAAGAGGGAGCCCAGGAGATCAGCTTTCTCTTTCGCGTTAGCGGGCCAGCGAGTCATCGTCCCTGTGCAGTGGCGGAATGGCTGTCTGGCAGATGTTTCCTTGGACAGCCTTCGCGAGCGACCAGTACGCACGAGTTCCAAGAGAACAGTGCAAGGCCCTCGCCAATTCTGCCAATGTGCTTCGACTTCGCATCAGCTATAACTCTTTTGAGGGACCTGGAGGGATGATTGTAGTGTTTTTAAGTTCGCTGGAATTCACATCCTTAGATACCACCGCATTGACCCAAGCCTGATAGCACTCCTGCTTTCGGCGAGAGGCCGTTTTGCAGGAGCGGTCAAACCATGGTTGGGACCGATAGGCATATAGCAGGATGGAATGAAGAGTTCCATACCTTGCAGTACTACATCAGCAACAGCGTCAGCAGCGGCATCTGGTTCACCCAGCGAAAAACAGATCTGCTTCCACGGGTAGGATGCCAAAAAATTGCGCATATCATCCCAATCTTTAGAAGCGAAGAATTCCCTTAGAAGCGGGGCCGTGTTAGGCGCGTGATCGGCACGGTTCGCCGGATCAGGCAGTGGTTCGACGACCCCAGAGGAGGGTAAATGGAAACTAGGTAGCCGTCCGGATGTGAGGTCAACAGAAGGTCCAACAGTGAAGGTGTATGATCTTCCACATTTGGGATTCGCATTGGCGCAATAACCAGTTGGCAGTTGTAGGCCCCCGGATACCCCACATACCGGACGAAACACAGCGGCAAAGCCGCTATTTAACGCCGGTTTGAAGTGGGAGAGTGGTTTTCCTCCGAGCTTGCCGGCCTACTTCGGTTGCGTCCGAACCCAAAGTAAGACCCAACATGGACCAACACCAAACACTCGAAAAGTTTCTCTTTTGGTTTAGTTATAATAATTTAAATTAAAAAAAATTGAAACATCGATAAGAATGAAAAATCTATTATAACGCAATTTGAAATTCGATCTCAAAAGGGCACATCACTGTTTAACATTTGGTAGCCTATTTGATATTTCACGGGCCAAAACTATACAAATATACTTTCTTTTTAACCGATTTCAAAGTGGAGGAGGTTATCAATTCGATCGGTATTTTTTTATGTATGCACACCGATTACTCTGAGATTTATGATTCGATTTACTTAATTCTCGACTTTTGTTTGATGCGAAACAGATGCCATTTGGTCCCATAAAAATTTTACATAGTTTGGCCCACTAGTTTTCATTTTATGGACATTTATATGAAAATTTTCGTCTACCTGGATGACATAATTGTTTTCTGTGTACTGCTTTTTTTGAAGTTTTCATTCAGGTTTATTATATATTATTATTAACTGACACCAAAACGTAAGAAATAAAAAAAAAAACAAAATAATTACAGTAAGTAAGCTGTTTATAATATTAAGTTTTATTTTGTTAAGGGCTTGGCAATGACTTAAAACCTATCAATAGGTAGCACATATAAATAGTAGTATTTTATTAATATTAAAGGTAAAGGTTTGCATAAGAGCTGTTTTAAATTAAATTTCTAGTTATTTGATACTTTTGAGTTTTTTAAGTCGGTTTTTTTAAACGTAGTTTTTTTATCGTTACACCTAGCCCATGGTATTTGAGCTAATATATTTTGAATTTTTTGGCCATATCTGAAAAAAAAATAAGAGGGTTAGACTGAATCCCGTGCCATAAATAAATAAAAAAGTAATTGTAATATTTTGTAAATATTAAAACAGGAGTTTTTCGATTTAAATGTTGAAAAAACATATACATACAATTATTGTCTATTGACAATACAAAATAATGGATCTCCCTCAAAAGTTTTCAGATATATCATTAGAAGAGTACGTAATAAACTTTTGTTAATTGTAATTTTGAGGTTAATTCCATAAGAATTGCAATTGCATAGTTGAATCATTTCTGTTTAATAATATAATTGCAGGAACAATGGTCACAGTAAAAAGCGTGATGATTATTTAGATTGGCGAGAATATTTTATGGCTACCGCTTTTTTGGCGGCAAAACGTAGTAAAGATCCAAGTTTTCAAGTTGGTGCTTGTGTCGTGAATAAGGATAATAAAATAGTAGGCGTCGGGTAAGATAATCTTTTATTTACCTAAAAAAAGGTGACTCTTGGTTTGAGCAAATATTGATATGGACCAATTTATTTAAGACATTAAATTGAATTAGAAAAATATAATTTTCGGCCTCAACCTATCATGTTTTTTGCATTTTTAGTTATAATGGAATGCCAATAGGTTGCAGTGATGATGAATTCCCATGGGGAAAGAATACTCCATCACCATTAGATAGCAAATATCTGTATGGTAAGTGCTAACAGTATTATACCTACATAATGTTAAATTGTAATTGTGGCCTTAATTTTTTTGTTACCTTTCCACAACTTGTTTCATTAAAAAATTATAATGTTGTCGCATTTCTTTGTACTTATCTGTTCTTAATTGAAGTTTACACTTGCAAACTAAAGAATATAATAATGTTATATCTTGTCAAATGTTGTTACATATTTACTTCCATGAAGTTGATGCTAAGGATACATCCACTTGATACCCAAGTATGGTTAATAACAGAAATTACTTATGAACTAAGAAATTATTACAAAATTTTATAAATGTAATCTGAAAACCATGTAAATATTATAGGCCAATTTCTAAATTCTTCTCAGAATGTTATTGGGAAAATTTCTTGCAGAATTACTAGTTGTTGCTTTCTTTAGACACATTTCCAAACAGCAATATGGTTTTTCAGGAGAATACTATGATGAATTCAACCTTCTCACTTGTACTGACTTTATTTTTAATGTAATGGCTCTCAGATTGACACCATACCTTTTCTTAAGTTTTTGAGCAGATAAGCCAAAAGATTTCCTTAAAAACATTATTAAAATGATGGGCACAGTGATCTGCATAGATGGCTGGAGTGTTATAGGAATCATTATCAGTCTATAGCTTTAAAAAGTATTAGGTTTCAGTTAAGTTTTCCTTACCTTATATTTGTAAAAATTAAAAAAGTACTGATGACAAAAGTTAGGTTTAAAATGTGAGAAATTTTGTGTGAGGATCCTGCATACCCTTGATTGTCCATGGTGCATCTCTATCATCAGCATTTGTCTTGATTTTCTTTCAGGACCTTACAATTATTTCCAATTTTAATTTTACAAGACAATTTTTTGGGGTGCTATATCTCCAAAAGAAAAACCTGAACTCATAGAATCACTTTGTTGTCCATTTTTCTGTCTGTCAGAACCCTTTACCTTGGGAACACATAGAGGTATCAAGTTAGTTATGATTAAAACAAACTACAGTGTCTTGTCACAGTAACCATGCCATATGGGGTAGCATAGGAAAAGGCTGCATTGTCACTAGCTTAAATAGATTTTTTTATTATGATATGATTTATAGTTATAAGTCAGTGTCATACTCACATTTGTCTGGTTTTAACCAATCTCTTAACTTTTCAGTTTGTCATGCAGAAATGAATGCAATATTAAATAAAAATTCTGCAGATGTGAAGGACTGTACAATATATGTTGGACTGTTCCCTTGTAATGAATGTGCGAAAATTATAATACAATCAGGTATAAAGGAAGTTGTATACCTGTCTGATAAGAATGCTCACAAATCGATGTATATTGCTTCCAAGAAAATGTTTGATGCAGTGGGAATTAAATATTGGTAAGGAATTGTTTTCTTTACCTTGCTGAATAGGGGTAAGAGTTTCCCTATTCATCCATCAACTGGTGTGGTATTGTTGATTTGTATGGATAGGTCCCATCACCTGACCATTAAGTTATATTTTTAGTTAATAAGTGCAGAGCAGTATCAAACTATCCAAACTGTTTACCAAGACTAGGTAGAAAAACAGCATTAAAAATCAGTAATTTATATGAGATTCACTATGCCATAGACACCTATGTTAAACTAATCAATCCCAAATCCCATATTTATGGTATATATAATTACCACATTCTTAAGAATAATTTTACTAAAAAATACACTAACCACTCTGAAAAGTCCGGCTTAAAGAAGAAGAAAAACATAACACATACATACACCAAAAATACTCACTTGACTGCTTGACTTACTTATATTTATATAAATAATTTAAAAATATCTCATGAATTATTTATAATATGATTTATTAGAACATTCAAAGTATTCAAAGAAAAATTAAACTATAAAATGAAAGCAGGGTTCTGCTAAAAAAGATTATCCAGCCACCTCAAAGAATGGCGAAAGAAACAACCCACTCCATGATGCCACAAGCAACAACATATAAGCGAGCAAGATGATACCTGCTAGAACAAAACCAAATAACAAGAAACATATATCTAATGCCCATGACATCTATCAATCCTCTATAAAAATATGAAAAAACTCTCAAATTGTTATATGATAATATAATTAAGTATTTTCTGCACTAAATATACTATTATTTTTCTTTTCAGGCAATTTATACCAAGACATGAAAAAATTGAAATCAATTTTACTGGTATTGACTGGGATTGTATGAGTCCATCAAAATAGACTATAGAATAATTTAAGAATCTTCATGATTTGAAGCATAATAATTATTGTGATATGCAAAATAATGAAACAATATTTGTAAAATAAAATTTTATTACTTTATGTACAAGTTGACAAACCCTTGGGGCATGAAAGACTCCAATTAACATAAAAACAATAACTCAAATGTTAATGGAAAAATGTGAAACAAACATTTACTACAATAAAAGTATAATGTATTAATTAATAGTATCTTTCATTTATCTCATCCGACACTAAGAAGGTAAATCCCTGATTTATTAATAATTTGTTCAAACAAATCACTATTTTCCAACTATACATTACAAAAGATACATTGGATTAAAGGTTACAAGAAAAACAGTCAAATAATATAATATGTGGTAGTGTCACATAATTGATACAATTTGGAACACTCAATAACATTATTATTGTCCAAATATCTACAAAAACATTGTAGTCATCCAAATGTCATCAACTGTAGTATCCAAACCTTAGATAAGGATTGTTCTCCGCTACACTCCAACTAGATGCCACACTGTCAAAGAACAATAGCTTTTTTATTATGGCAGCTATTAGATGCTTGTGTGAATGGCATTTTTCAAATTTTGTAACATATGCTTCATGTTATTTTACATAGAACTGAAAAAATATAAAATACTTACTGATAATATGTGATCCCAGTGTCTTTATTTTTTATTTTTACAAAGTTTTACTATGCAACCCATTTAGTTTAGTTTAAATTTTGACCAAAATGTTACAGAACATGTAGCATGTCAACATCTCACATTGTTCAAGATTGGCTCGAGTACACCCACTTGGGCGTAGTACTAGTATCTAGTTGGAGCGCAGCGGAGACCAATCCTTAATCTAAGATTCAAAAATAATTTTCAATAAAGTGACATAATTTAAAAAACTAACTGTATGATACAGTGAAAACTTATAAATGTAATTATTTACAAAAGCATACAACCTCACCGTTTCATAAGGCTATATTGTGACTGTAAAAACCTTCATTTCACACACTATTTTTACATTAAAACTGGAGATTTAAATACAAAATTCTTAACTACACTCGAATAGTTGAACACTTGAGGCCATCCAGTTATGGTTTGAACAGTATGCACCCAATTTAGCTAGAAATAGAAAAGAAACATCTTGATAGCTGAAGAATAAGTATGCTTGAGCTTTTAACAGTAATAATAATGTGAAACTCAAAAAAATTACAATACATGAACAGAATTCTGTTATTAATCTTCAACAGTGAATAAATTCAATAATGCATGCATATAATTCAAACCCAAGAACACATATCAGAAGTACTAAAACATAACTGGTAATATAAATTTGATGCTAATATAATCATAATAATTAATTCAGTTCAGATGGCAGGAAGCTCCGATCTTAAAGCTAATAAAGGAACATGTTAACCAAGTTTAACCTTCCGAAATCGGGAAGTTCCATATGTCACTAGATTTTTCAGAAACACCAAAATCGTAAGTGCCGTATGGCACACTACGCACTGACCAAGTTCTAACCTTCATTTGGTTTTTAAGATAGTTTATTATGCATGGTCTTATAGCTTTTATCAATAACTTTCTTATACATTCACTCAAATCATAATTATAAACAATCTATTGATAAACGTAAAAAGCGCAGCGATCTATGGCATATCGCGGCGCGGAGTAACTTGTCGATTTCGAAAGTAATTTAATGTATGTGTTATATCAGCCTGTATGCTCTTGTTACACTTGGGTCAGAAATATATTTGAAGTTATACACAGGGCGTAAACGGTGTGATCAGTCGATTATTCCATAACTATTATAGATATAAAAAAAACATTATCCTGATATCAAAAGTATGTTACCTAACCAGTAAAATGACATCAATTACTTTTTAAATTTCAATCTTTGAAATAAATGACTTGAGAACTTGTCTAGATGGAGCCGATTCGCCACGTATCATCATTCGTGCAACAAGTACTATATCAAAAACATAGGAAGCTTTAGAACATTAGAACCATAACCTTACACAGAATTGCGCCTATCTAGCGCTTTTTCGATCTTAATATCTGTTTTCAATAACAGATATTCAGAGACGATTACGTCACATGTTTTGTTCTACCTAACTGTCGAGTGATGCTGTGATATTGTCAATATCATTCTAACGAATAATGCAAGAGCCAAATCACAAATTACTCCAAGCTAAATGTGTAGTGGGCCTAATAATAGAATTCAAATTTAACAAAATATTTGAAAAAAAAGAAACACTTAAACACTGTTTGTTACGAGTTGATATCCTTTTTAATTAGCTAACAAATAGAAAATATACCACTACATGCTTTGGTTTTCTTTTCACCCAAATTCTAATTTCTGTCAAACTTAATACAAAATATTCCGATTACAGATTTTGGATTCCTTTGCTTATGACGTCACGCCTCACATAATTGCATTGGTTTTATGTTCAACAGTCTAGTCATAATGTTTTGGCTGTCGAAAAAGTCCAATTAAAGTCTACACCTCATACCATATTTATTCATCAATAATCATCAAATTGTTTACTAATATCATATCTGTCAGTTTAACATTATAAATAAAACATACTTTAGTGCGTCAAAGATCTTCGTGAAAATAGCTGACCGTTGCATTTGCCGTCCAAAATCTAGGCAAAAAAAATCGCATACATTTTATGGGGTGATACAGGTAACAGATACAGACAGCCAAAACTAAATAAATATATAAAACGCCTGCCTTTTCGGCGGGCTCGGTGTGCATGAACTATGACGTCATACTTCATAAAAATAAACAATTCTACACATAAAAAAAATAAACATGTACATAGTTATAATTGATACTAGCTGACCCGGCAAACGTTGTTTTGCCATATAAAGTATAATTCACGCGATAGTTTTATAAGTAATAAAATATTGCCTATATATATATATTGTACATCATTTTGTTCTATTGTCAATAGTTTTTGCAGCGCGCGCAAAAAAAGGTTTTCGATTTTACACCTTGTGTTACAAAAAAGCAATTTTATTACGGATCCCTAATTTTGAAAAAAAATTCCTCGATAAATGGACTACCCAACACTGAAAGAATCATTCAAATCGGACCAGTAGTACCAGAGATTAGCGCGTTCAAACAAACAAACAAAAAAACACTGCAGCTTTATAATATTAGTATAGATTATGTAACCACACTTTTACGTCAAATTCGTTATGACCTGCATTGTTTTCGTATTTAATATGAATTTCCCAGTAATTATTTGCACTTTTTAAAAATTTACTTACTACTAGTAATAATATCATTTTTTTTTGATGTGTGCATAGCTCTAAAGAAATAAAGTTTATTTAAACCCTATTGTGACTTCAGAGAAAATGAAAGCTATTTTTTGTATGGCTATTGTAAATTTCAATTGACACTTAACAGGATAGTTAAAAGAATCCTTAAACAGGCCCCTCCAAGAAGCCCGGGATTGCTTTGTTAATCATAGTAGAGTTTGCAGGAGTAAGACTTAAAATTATAGGATTTCAGTAGGAGTGGAATATCTAATCTTTTGTATGTTACAGCCATTGTGAAATACTCTATTGATCGATAAGAGTTGCCGTTGAGTTTCTTGTATGTTCTTCTCACGAGCTCTAGTTTTTCCAAACATATTTTAGATTTAGTAATTTAAAAGAAATATTTATATTGGCAATTCAAAAGCGCTTAATTTAAGCCTGGTTGAATAAGGTTTATTTGACTTTGACTAATGATTTCTTAGCTGTGCAATTGGACAAAATAATACAAAACTCACTAATTTGAATAAAAAAAATATGTATAAGAAGATACATATTAATATAATATACATAGATATAATTCAAATTTAAATATTTTTATCTATTCAAAATAGGATGTATAATATCACTTATTGAAACTCAAAAACTACCATCCATTCCAAAAGGTATGCCTCAGATCTGAGAAGTACTAACTCAGCGGGGGCCTCTTTTTTTATAAAAATATGGCTACAATGTAAAAATCGTACAATAACATTTATTATTTAATAGCCTGTGGGCGGTCATTGTATTCCCAATGTGTGGTATCATTATGAGAGACATTTATGTTATAGTAACCTTTACCACACAAAAGTTTTTAACCAATACTTTTGAATTTCGTAATACATTTGTTTTGAACATTATCTAGGATCTATTTGTAAAGGCATATACAACGGCCCAGAAGACCTAGTAACTCGACTTAGCCGACTAGTAGGCGTTATAATTTTATGTTTGTTCCTAGTGTTAATTAGGACCTAGGTTATAAATGGCGTTAATACTTCAAAAATCTCGTATACCTATAGGTCACCGACAGTCGTAAGGTTCTGTTAATATATTATTAAAGCACGTTCATTACTCAATGTCACAATTTCAAGATTTTTTTTTTTTATGTTCAATGTTTTTACTTCGTTACCTCAAGACTGACGGAATGTTATGCTTCGACTTTTTAGTGAAATATTAATAAACAATATTTTTAATAAACATATATGTAAAAAACAATATTGTGTCTAAATAACCTTCATCTTATATATAAAATTCTCGTGTCACAATGTTCGTTCCCGTACTCCTCCAAAACGGCTTGACCGATTCTCATGAAATCTTGTGAGCATATTGTGTAGGTCTGAGAATCGGCCAACATCTATTTTTCATCCCCCTAAATGTTAAGGGTGGTCCACACGAAATTCCTTTTTTAATTTTTTTTTTAAATTTGTTTGATTATGAGTCAGCATTAAAAAATAAATTCAAATTTTCACCCATCTACGATCAACAGTTACTTTTGTATCGCGATTTTAATATCGGCAATACAACGTTTGCTGGGTCAGCTAGTCTTTCTATATATACATTTTTCCAGTATGTTCGGGATCACTTCATTTTATTTTTGTGAATATTTTGATCAGTTCTATTATGTGTGGTAGTTTGGGAATGACGTTTTCGGACAGCAAGAGTATTAATAGTAGAATTCCGGTTAATATTTAATGTTAGTGATAAGGAATTAAGTTGTCTGTAATATTATAAATTTTGTTAGCAAAATTAAATTTAGATGGAGAAGCAAAACATATCTTTAACTGTATGTTAAAGCTATAAACCTGCGTACGGTTAAAGGTTGGTGTTCTAATAATAAAGTTTAACTAGAAGAGTTCTAAAAAACAATGCAGTTCTCAGTAGTGTACCATACTTAGATTTGTTATTTAAGAACTCTTCTAGTTAAACTTTATTATTAGAACAGGTAACTTTATTATTAGGTAGGTAGGTGGCAGAAGAAGGAAAACTGGCTAGTAAATGCGATTGTGAAAGTAGTATGTGGCAAAAAGAGCCAAAAACAATGCAGTGCCACTCAGGAGGCATGAAAATCCCAAAAATTCTGAACAGCACTACAATTATTGCACTCGTGACCTTGAGACATAAGATGTTAAGTCTCATTTGCCCAGTAATGACACTAGCTACGGCCCTAGTCCTTCAGACTGAAAATAAAGCTGTTGTGGTACTCAAAATCAAGCCGGCATACTGTGCAATGGAGCCTCCCAGTGTTATGTTATACACCCTCTACGAGGCGAACCGAAATAGCGTGAACTTCGATTGAGTTCTCTTAGTAATCAATGGTTATTTGGTGCTATAGATTATAATTTGATTTTATATAACTTGACATTCTAGTATTATTGTTTTTTTACATTTAATTTAAAATGTAATTTTGATATTTTAATTGTATTTTTAGTTAAGTTTACAAATAATAATAAATAAATAAAATCCCTTTCATTCATAGAAAGCATTCATCATTTGTCAGTCAGTTCTAAATTGGAGTGATGTTATTCTCTTTTCTAATGTCAATTTTACGTAAGCCACTTTTTACAAGATGGCGCGTATCGCGTGTATTCCTAGTTCAGCCATGTTCACTAAAATCTTTCTTGCACTTTACAGTCAAGACAACAAATTCATTTTAACTATTTTTTGATCACGAGGGCACTCTCTCTACCTCACATATATATTAATAGATATTTTATGAATTAAAAAAAATCTGAATTTACATATATTTTATTGCGTGGCCAGATAGCCATGTAAATTTTGAGTCATTTCCCAAGAGTCTTACTTAGAAAAAGTGTTGACTCTACACCATGTAAAGGTAAAATAACAGTTTCATGGTATTACCAAACCGAATTATTACTAAAGGGCTCAAAAACCAGTACAAATTTTCGAGGACACTGCCCGACCCTTACACTCGATTTCAAATAATTTACAATTGTAAAGGGTAAGCGAGTGTCGTCTCACAGGTTCATTGGGTGAGGTCGATCTCCTTGGGCTGTAGCGGTGTGTCGTCAGTTTGATTCTCGGGCAGCTCTTGCGGTGGCTTGAATGCGTTGGCGTACGAGAACTTAGCGCGGCACGCCTCTATGTAATCTTCTATCTCTTTCTCGCAACTGCCAAAATCCCCGTCCTTCAGACTTTCTAATACTTCCACGCAACCCTGAAATTTAACACACAATATATAAAATAGCTGTGAAAATTTATTGAATTAGGTGTTACTTTGCGGAAATCCAATCTATCGAGACTACGAGAGATCAGTCTCGTGCCAGATTTTGGCGAGACAACACGTCCTGAGGATGCCTCGTGTAGAGGCGAAACACGTGTCGAATTGTTTTAAAGACAAATATTGGCGGAATTAACACTAAAGAAAACTTAAATAATTTGTATAAAATAGCTGTATTTATTAACTTTAGAGATGCCCTCTAAACTTATAAATATTTTTTTTCACTGAGAAAATATCATCTCTTAATAGTATTGCACCAAACACTGTCTAATTCGTTACAGTGGTAAGAAAAGTGGAGGAAGGTGGAGTGCTAAGAAACAAATAATAAAAAAGAAAGTGATAAAAGTAAATATGAATTTTTTCAACTATCATCCAACGGAATTCCGTTCTATTGGTTATCTGTTTCGTGCTGAATACACAATGCCGTGACTTCTTAGAATGAAAGAAAGAAAGAAAATTATTATTTGTATATACAACTATACAGTATAGTACAACTAAATACAAAAACTTAAAAAAAAATATAGTAAACAAAATTATGTAATATTACTTTCTATAAGTTTGGAAACCAGCGCTGGTCCTCCGTTAGGCCATTTGGTAACGTCGCCTTAGAGATAATATAAAATAAAAATAATAACTGACTATAGGTAGCCTAAAACTATTCAAAAACAAAGAAATAAAAAAGAACAGTGAAATAATTAAACAAATAAAAAGAAACTTAAACATAAATATTTTAATTATATTTAACACCGCAGTGTATCTCGGTCTGTGACAACGAGTGGTCTAATTGCTCATGTGAAAGCAGCATCAGAATTCAGAACTAACTGTATGTGCAGTATTCGTCTGAGTCAGTAGTTCCACCAAATTAAGTTCTTAGCTATTCTGGACTTCTATAAAATCCATTTTCCTAAAGCGATATTCAAAATCGTTCGCTGTTCATGCGTCTATGCCACAATATAGCAATAGAACAGTACTTTAACTTCATACTAGAGCGCCCGAATCGACGCACGCACACATACACATCATTTGCACGGCCGCTAAGCAATCTTGGGAAGACAAAACTATTGACGGAGTGCCACGCCGTACGCCGCTGAGACTGGCCGCGCCTTCCGCGTCTTCAATCCGTAATGGCATTAGTGCTATTTGATAAGGGAGGTAGCGGGACAACAAGTTTAATGCAGTGTTTTATCTTTTTATATACAAAAAAAAATTAAGAACAGCATTAAAACTTGTCGCAGTAGACGCAAATATTTTTCTATAACTCATTTATAGTATAACTAACAAAAAAATCATTTCTCCTAAAATGAACTCAAACAAAAAATTCTATACACAAATTTTACTTTTTGTATGTAGCATCCCTAGCGCTACGCTCAGACGTAGGTATAAATTTAAAGAGATCGCTGAGTTACGCTACTGTTCTATTGATGTATTGTGTCTAAGCGCTATACGGTCAAGCTTATTGCTATTTATTGAAAATTTAAAGAATTAGGCGTTACTTTGCGGAAATCCATAATTATAAAAATGATTTAATTCTCAAGACTCTCATGTGGGAGTCTCATGCCAGATTTTGGCGAGACAACACGTCCTGAGTATGCCTCGTGTAGAGGCGAAACACGTGTCGAATTGTTTTAAAAAACAAATATTGGCGGCATTAACACTAAAGAAAACTTAAATCATTTTTATACTTATTGCTATTGTCAAAAAACATATAATAGTACAAGTACATAAGTCTCACTCTGCAAAATCAATTAAATAAATGGGGACTCTTACGACCACTAAGGTGTGATTCAAATTGCACAGCGCTATCATTTACATTTTTATTTATCTAGAAATTGCCTATTGCCTTTCTATCGCGTCACTCTTACCTATTCTGACGACAATAGAGTTATCTTCTTTACCCAAAACTGTACCTACCGAGTATAAGGTTATCTTTTAAGAATTGCTTAGATTTTTCTTTAATATAAATAGGTATGTAATTGTAATTTAAAAAAAAAATTCTTTCGTTGTCATACCAACATTTGATAGTAATGAATGCGTTGAAATACCACGACATAGTAATACCTACTGAACAAACGACGCGTGTCCGTTTTGGGGTCCTTACTGGCTCGCGTACTGTGTAGGGACTAGAGGAGTTCGTTATATTAGATAGCTAGGCTAGCAAGCGTTATTTAATATTTATGTGATATGCTATTTTTGTCACCTGCCAAATTATGCTCTAAGAGGACTGCATAAGAACTATGTTCAAATAAAAGTCCAGTTGTAATTTGAAATATATTAGGCAAATGAATAGATTTTGTTGGTTATGCAACGCGTTAGATTATTTTTTGATTGAATAAGTATCAAATCTATGCTCTAAGAGGACTGCATAAGAACTTTATTCAAATAAAAGTCCAGTTGTCATTGGAAATATAATAGACCAACGAATATAATTTATTCGGCTATCCAACGCGTTTGATTATTTGCGATAATCAAACGCGTCCATAAGTCATAACGAAGTGAACTAATATATTATAGCGAAAAAAATAATAGGCATTTTAAAAATAGCGTATCGATATAACGCGATTTCAATATATAGCCGTTGCGAACACCTCTACGAGTGAGACAGGCCTGCCAATGTTATAATTCGGTTGTAGTACCTGTATGGTGGTGGCGGGCAGAGCCAGCGAGGTGACCTGGCCCCGCGCCCGCGCCGTTCGCTCGGGCACGAGTCGCGCCAGGGCCCGCGCTCCCCACAGGGCACACGCCTGACTGCTCTTGCCGTGACTCTCCAGGTACTCCTGCGCCATTGTCAGCGCACTCCTCTCGCCAAACATCTGGTCAGATATATTTTACACGCTTTATATTAGCTTCACTTGTATGTTTGTAACCGACTTCTTTGGGCGCGATTTTGACCCACTTTAAACGCCCAGATTTCGTTCAAACTTTGTAGATTTATCGAGAACCGATGACATTACACTAATTTGATAAAATTATTCAATTTTTCAATTGCAAAATATGATTTTTGTTAATTTATATAATTTTTAAATAAATAAATCACTAATAAGCGCCATCTAGTAATTTATTGTAAACTACAAAGGAAACGCGCGACATGTCAAGACAGTTCCACACAATTAAAGTATCTAATTCGTTTAGAAGTGAATAGATGGCGGTGAATTTATATTTCCATTATAAATTATAAATGCGTGATTTAACTGAGCTAATAATAGCTGAATTAATTGAACATTCAATATAACTAAAATATTTTTATTCGCATATATTAAAATCCCTTCATTCAATCTAAAAAATTAACTAAAAAATGAAAAATAGTTTTTTTTTAAACTATTATTTATTTATATTTTGGTTAGAAGCGATGTGATTCGTTCATTTTGATAGCGTCATGGTCGCCACGCCCATATACCAGCAAAAATTGGTTGACGCCGACTACACAGTTATAGTTTGTCTTTAATATAAAATTGTGTGAAATCTTTCTTCATGAATGACTTACTAAAAAAAATAGTATACGTCACATACCGGTTGTGTTTCGGCGTTGATAACGGACGCGACGTGCGGATTCAGTTCGCACCGTTTCTCGTCCAACCAACACTTGAACCTTATCATACAGTCGTGTAAGTGATGGTGGTCGCTCTGTAGGTTCCACGCCCGCTTTATACTCTGCAGCATAAGTAGTGGCTTTTCTGAAATAAGAATATAAATATTTTAATTATAGTCTATAAAGGGGGATAGTCTATAAATATCTAAAACAAGATACTATTAAACCATTGAAACGCCTGTTATTCTAACTTAATTTCAATATTAAATTTTTATTTACTAGGTTAAGTCGAGTTAGTAAGTCTTTTATTGGGCGATTTATACGTTTTTACACCATGATCCCAGAAAATGTATAAAACAAATGTGTTACCAAATTCAAAAGAATTGTTAAAAAAAAAGGTTATAACTATATCATAAATGATTTTCTTAGTGATACCACAGGCTGGAAATGGAGCGAACGCCCTCGTGTTTATTTAATTATAAATTATATTGTGCGATACTACATTTTATTGTTAAGAGAGAAAAATAAGCCCGCTGAGTTTCTTGCGCACGTTCTTCTCAGGTCTGTACTATTTCGAATGGGTGGTTTTTTGACGTTCAATAAGATTTTATATCCTATATTGAATAAAAATATTTGAATTTGAATCTTTATTATATTATATGAGTTTTAGAAATTGGAGAAGAGCTTTCAAGCGGCGCCCGTTTGTCATTACCTGGCCAATACGAAAAATCGAAAGTCACCTTCTAAGCTAAATAAATAAATAAAAAATAAATATGTATATAAATATAATTAGGCATTTTTCGGATGGGTCTCGTGAATCTTGTGAGTTCGCGTCACGGAAATGCTTATAGCAGTATAACTGTAGCTACACAGCTGACGTGTTGTGAAACATTAGAGCTGTGTATATATTATGAGTGAAATTGAATGGATTTAGTGTAAAGTTCAATGTGTATATATACCGTGCATTGTTGAAATAGTGTAGTTGTTTGATTAATATGTTATTAAAAAAATAAATTGAATTTAATAATTTAATTGTTTTGAAACAATTCTTTCAAATTTTAATACAAAAACTTCTATGTTTTCTCTCCTATCGGCTGGCT
The DNA here is from genome assembly GCA_949711755.1 of Leptidea juvernica. NCBI lineage: Eukaryota > Metazoa > Arthropoda > Insecta > Lepidoptera > Pieridae > Leptidea > Leptidea juvernica. The sequence goes on along the minus strand of CATIXQ010000037.1, from coordinate 4,672,142 downwards.
GTCTCTGTAACTGCCAATTTTTTTACAGTAACCACAAATCGTTCAGCAGTTTGCGCGTAACATAATATACAAGTGTGTACATACCTTTTCTGTAATAAATTTCGAAGGCCATCAAATGCGTGTCTATTCGGTCGGCCGCCAACAACCTGAGCGGCAACAGGAACCTCATTGCTTGTTCTAGTGGATCCTCAGCCTGTAACACGAGTTAACGTATTTAATAAATAATTTAAGTGTGTAAATTTGAATACTCCAGAAAATTTATTGAATTAGGCGTTATTTTGCGGAAATCCATAACTATGCAAATGTTGTAAGTTTTCTTGAGTAGAAATTCGGCTATGATTTACTCGACACTGAATGAGCCGGAAGCCGCTCTTTTATACCTTCGTCGCAAGAATCGCGCGCTGTGATTAGTCGGCTGTTGAGACGCATTACCCCCGGAAGAGATACGTATTAATGGTGAAGAGACCAAATTAGTTTGTTCATTCAACAACGTAAACATGTTTACTTCGGTGTTTTATTATTTCTTATTGTTCCCATTGGTCTATATTCAATCCCAGAGGAGAGAAGAATCACTTAAAAATACTCTGCATAACTACGACTTATATATTTTTATTAGTAGGGATAAGTTAGTTACACAAAAGTAAGGTACAAGTTGCAAACAAACAAATCATATCGAGTGTGATCTCAAATGGCTGAAATAACTGCTGCAATTCTTCGTGGCAAGTTTAGCACGAAGCTTTATGAGTTTTTGGGTATGTACTTAATTCTTTTTGATTGTATACTGCCTAGTTGGTATTCGTTTTAGAAATTATAGGCAAAGTGCATTAAAATGTGTCCCAAATACCCTCTAAACCATACCCTTCCGTTAATACTCAAATTTTTCCGAACATATGGTAGATTCAGTAATTTAAAATAAATATTTATAGTGACGATTCAAAAGCTCTTACTTTAAGCCAAATTGAATAAAGTTTATTTGACTTTGACTTTATAGTAGACCTTATTACTTATTTTATGTCAATCACAAAGAAGACGATGTTCATTACATTATTAAAAATTCCACCGATTGTGTTTAATATAACTTCTTAGTAGGTTACTAGAACCCCAAGCGGGCTCGACTTATGGTCTCGGCAACCCTTCGAGCTTTTTTAAAATAACCAAAAGTATGTGTTACCCGAGCAAGTTTCTCCGGTATGAGCTCGTCCAACTGCGGCGCCTCGGGATCACCTTGCTCCTGCTGTTGTCTCGCTTTATGATGCTGCTCCCTTTTCACCTGGAAATCATATTCAATAACTTATATAATTTATACGACTAGATAGAGCCTCTTACTTATATACAACCGATGAAAACAGGCACGGTTTATTGATTTAGTGTACGTGACAAGCTACGTCTTACACTCGCGATTTATATTTGTTTTACTGTGCGTGCATTGCTCAAAATAGAGGTTAACTATAGCCTCAAAATTTTCGTTGTTTTCACAGCTGTCATGGTGGATTCCAGGTCATATCTGGTATAATCTGTATTTTAATTACCAGGGATGCTGAGCTAGATCAGCTGCTCAAACAGGTTCTTTTCAGTATTCTGAAATATTCACTCATGACTTGTTCACTACCCTGAAGTAAGTGTAAGAGCTGGTCTAACATTTCGCAAGTTTCCAAAATTTCTAAAGGCAAACTATACGGATGGTGTTGCGGGGAAGGGCGTTCACTAAAAGCCACCGCCCCCTTACTATATAAGGCGCAAATCCGGCCGGAATCATCGTTGATCAAGTCATCGCGTTGCTTAGAGGTGTGGGTTCTCTCTGCATCTTCTACCGCAATTATCACGGAGAGTGCCAGAGGAGCTGCTCAGGTTCATTCCAGCGGCTGAATTCCACCACCGGATATTACGTCAAAATGCAAAATACCACCCGCACACGTTGATGTCTGGTATTTCTTTCCTCTTTTCTTTGTCTTGGCACTTTGTGGAATAAATTACCGGCTGCTGTTTTCCCGAACCGATACGACTTAAGCTTCAAGAAAAGAGCATACTCCCATAAAGGCCGGCAACGCATCTCTTGACACCTGTTGTTGCGGATGTCCATGGGCGGTTACTTCACCACTCCCTCATCCCGTGAGGCTCATGCCCGTTTTCCCCCTCATATTTAAAAAAAAAACTTACTAAGAGATTTTTGTGATTCGTTTCCCCTAGTCTATCAGGACGTCATTGTGTATACGAGTACAAACTAACGTCATTATTCTTTAAATCGTTTAATTTTCCACCCAGGTGGTGGAACCACATATTTTTTCTAATGAAAATAAGGGACTAGACGAGCAGGACGTTAAGTTCATGGTAACTTATACGCTCTGCGCATTACAATGCAGTGCCGCTCAGGATTCTTGAAAAACACAAAAAAAATCTGAGCGGCACTACAATTGCGCTCGTCACCTTGAGACATAAGATATCAAGTCTCATTTGCCCAGTAATTTCACTAGCTACGGCGCCACCCAGACCGAAACACAGTAATGCTTTAACATTACTGCTTCACGGTAGAAATAGGCGCCGCATCCTGTGCAAAGGAGCCTCCCACTGGTAACACAGCTGATCATATATAAAAAGTGGCACAAACCTGTACTTGCGCGGCCAGCGCGCTCTCCTGCTCTGCTTTACGTTTCGCTTTCCTCTGTTTGTTTCTCAACTTCTTCAGTTCGGACGGCGCCAAGTTTTCTGTCGACAAACAATACTCTTAATTAGTTAAGTAATTAAGTTTATCTACACCAATGCTTTAAATCCTCTATTAAAGATTCTGAATCAGTTAGCTTATTGCCAACATTAAAACACCCAATGTTCTAATAACCATTACATCATCCAAACGAGTGTTATAATGTTGTACTGAATTTCATAACAACACTCCTATGTTTTTTTTGATCCCTTCACGCGCAAAGAGTTTCGATTCAGCCACATTCTTATTACTCGATGCGTGGTATCTGTATGAATTTCAAAAAAAGAACATTTTCGTTTACGCGCGTTCCACACTACCAGAACGTCGCGCGCCGTAAAAAAAAGTAGGTTATTCGAACTCGCCATTTTTCTTCGATATTTCTATTGTTTTGTTTACAAAAAATGAGCGATTCATTTTAAACGCTGAATATTCCAGTGAATTTTAATTATTGCACTATACAAAATGTAAATTACTACTAAAATAAATAATTGATACATCAATACTTAGTTTATTTGTATATAATCAGTAATTAATGATATTAGGCTACTACTAGGACTGGTGTTTTAATGTTAGCAGTAAGCTAACTGTTCCAGAATCTTTTAGAGGATTCATATTCTGGGTTTAGATAAAATCTTGTATGCAACTGTTGATAATTAGGTATTAAAACACTCGTGTGATACTATTATCATAAATCCACATTCGTCTTTTAATACCCCTTATTACACAACAGTTGCATAAATAACTATTAACAACTAAAACATCTACCTATTAGTTGTGTATTATTAGTAAGAGTCACGTGGTGTTTCATAACAGAAATAAGACACATTCGAATCATCCGGTAAAATTGAAATCGAAATGAATTGGGGTCTAATTGAATTGGAATCTAACAAAACACTAGCCCCCTTATTCATAATGGTCCGCTAACTTAAAACAGCCGCTAAGGAGTGTTTTTTCTCATTCTGACTTAGGTCAATAGAAGAAGACAGAGTGAGAATTAGCAATGCTTTAAGTTAGTAGACTATTATGAATAAGGGGGTAAAAAAGTTAAGTTAGATGAGATAGTACGGCGAATGTATTATCTCGTCTAACTGAACGTTTTTTTTATGATTCAGAGTTGAATTGACGTTCAATTAAAGATTTTAAATCCTATTTTGAATAAAAATAACTAAATTTGAATACTGCATGGCGAACACAAAGAGTGTTAGTCTGCTTATTTCATGTAATAGAAGTCTTCCAGAGTTCTTTCGACCACCCATTATTTTTATCATTCAGTATCATTCAAACGTTTGACTGGTAAAGGTTACAATAGCAATGATCTTTAATAACAATAGTTACAATGTGGTAAGGTGCTAAACCATCTTCGAAATGGCTATTTCATATCACGGACTAAGGAAAAAAGGACGGACTCCCCACCGTGATATTAGCGAGTGAAGCACCTTTATGCTAGTGTGTGTGCGGCTACGGGGTATACCAGTTACACAACTTTTTCTCCCTTAAATAATCAAATATCCACAAATACTTTATAGTATTGTTTTTACACTTTTTCACAACGCACGGCGGCATTTTTTTAATATTTTATTGCGACGTAATCTGATCTGTCACAGACGATGGCAAATCTCATAATGGCGGCAGATCGGCTTGTATCAGTGTAAGTGTATGCGTGGGGCTATGTATTTACACGTTTACCGGCTTGTTTTGGTGCCTCACTGTTATGTAAGGTGACACGGAGTCCTTAATTTTTTACTCGTCCGTGTTTCATATCATATATTTTATCTTTCTGTTGAAAATGTCATTTGATATGGAAATGCCTCAGGCATGTCATTGAATAAAGGATACAAATATCCAACAATATTGAATAAATACATAGTATTGAATATAGTCATCTGGAATTTGTGACATTTCTAACAATAAACAAAATTGAATATAGAATAGATTGAATATAGAACATAAAAATAAAATTTTTCGGCATTTCAATAATTATTTTACTCTACCCTCCTGAAGTGAACGTCCAAACCTTTTTTGTAACTCGTATGTCTACTGATCATCAACCAATAGAAGAGAATTTAATAAATTTCAATATATAATTTTAATTTATTAATACAAGCTTAAAAATGAATTTAAAAAATTATCTCCAATTGCATAAAAATAATTTAATGATATTTAATTACACGTCATTAAACTAAATTATGCGATATAATAATACTTTCATTTGTTGTATTTAATACCTTCTATATTACATTATTGTTTTTCCTACAAACGAAAAATAGCACGAGGAATATTTTTTTTTGTGTTTTATTACGTCAATAACTTCTTGCGTGCGTATATAAGAAGACACACACTTTTTTTTGTTGTATATTTTTTGTATAGTTTAGACTTATGTTCTTTAAATTGCCCCAAATACCGTATGCTACCTCCGCTGACTAAATGTGACAATTACAATAGTTACTTAATTGAATTACCTACTGATTAGTGAGGCACATTAATCATCCCATCATGATCATAAAACCGATGACCGTTTCTAGATCATCCAACATAATCGCATCCATTAAGAAACAATTACGTGTGTGATAGCCACATCCGCGTCTCGCAACAACCATTTGTCGGAATCGATTATGCTCTGGCCAGCTCGAACAATTAAGACGTATTATACGACGACGTAAACGAAAGATAATTGATTTGAGTACAATGTAGGAAACATCTCGATTAATTATGTTTGTTAAGAACTTCCAAAGGTCATTAACCTTCTTTTTTTATAACAATACGGGACCAGAGGAGCAGGAGGTTCATCTGATGGTAATTGATACACCCTGCCCACAACAATGTAGTACCGCTCAGGATTCTTGAAAATACCAAAAATTCTGATCGGCACCACAATTGCGCTCGTCTGGAGACCTGGTAACCTCGAGATAGAAGGTGTTAAGTCTCGTTTGCCCAGTAATTTCACTAGCTACGGCGCCCTTCAGACTGAAACACAATGATGCTAACACATTACTGCTTCACGGCATAAATAGGCGCCGTTAGATTAGATTAGATTATGGGTACTACACCCATAATCTAGCCGGCATCCTGTGCAAATGAGCCTCCCACTGGTAATCCACTTTAACCACGAGTTATTATAGATCTATTGGTGACGTTCGTCCGTCACGCTCGCCAATTGTGGCGATGTCGTGGGTCGGGTCATTGCCTTTCCTTTTTTTTTATGGAAGAGTAGGAAAAACGAACACACGGGTCACCTGATGTTAAGTAATCACCGCGGCACACTTTCTCTTGCAACACCAGAGGAATCACAGAAGCGATTGCCGGCCTTATAAATATGGTACGAGTAGCGAAGTAAGTGGTGATAAAAGGTAAAATTTACCTATGTATATATAATATATAACTTTGATATTCACAAGTGCCATTTTTTTTATCAAAATAAAATTTAATATATTCAAAAATAGTCAGATGCCTATCGTCGTAACTTTGTAATTTATCCCGACGTTTCGCTGAGTTTCTAGATGACGTGGTCACCAGTCCATCGTGACTACGATAATCGGAAATACTTTTCATTAACATTGGGCAATACAGCTAAAAACTAGTAAGCCTCAATTATCTTTAGTACACTAAAACGAACATATCACAATTACTAATCAATGAAGTACATAAGAATGAAATTTGTCAGAGATGTCTTTCACCTCGAACGGTAGGCTGTAATAAACATATTGCATATATAAGTATATGCACTAGCTTAGTCATACAATCCTATTGGCTATGTTGCAACTAGCGAAGTTGTAAATTTAACCCGTCAGGCGTTATTCTTACAAACTAGCGAAATAATAATATATTCAACATGACAAGTATTAAATTAAATACGTATGTTTTATTTTATTATAGGTAGAACCGTTGATCTGATCCTCGCCCGCCTCGTATCATTTGTTTTAAGTTTTCGAACTCATATTATAGTCATTCAATGTACGCCTAATAAGTCTGCAAAGCTCTTGTGATTCCTCTGGTGTAACAAGATAGTATGGGCCGCGGTGATGACATACCATCAGATGACCCGTATAAAAAAATCTGTACATACCACTAAACTGTAAATGTTTGATTTTTTTATGGAAAAAGGAGGACAAACGAGCGTACGGGTCACCTGGTGTTAAGTGATCACCGCCGCCAACATTCTCTTGCAACACCAGATGAATCACAGGTAGCTGGCCTTTAAGTACACCTTGAACGCGCTTTTTTGAAGGTACTCATGTATCGTCCCGGAAACACCGCACGAGGAAGCTCATTCCACAGCTTTGTAGTACGTGGAGAAAAGCTCCTTGAAAAGCGCACAGTGGAGGACCGCTACACATCTCCAGACGATGGGGATGATTTGCGCCGTGTCGTGCTAAGGTGAAATTGGTGGTTAAAGACTCAATTTACTGGTCATTATTCTTTTCAGTTTCACCAATATCTTTAAAATTTTTGGACTTCGAATAACATGTTTCTAACTTCAAAGAAAAAGTTGGCGAGTCGCGTCGCTAGTGAAATTCCTGAGCTACAGAAACTAAACATCTTGTCTCAAGGTGACGAGAACCATTTTGGTATCTACCACTTAGAATTCAGGGCTTCATTAAGAATCCTGAGCACTGTAATGGGCAACAAAACAAAATCAACAGTCAGCATTAAAATAAGTTGTTAAGTCGTTCCGAAGATTAGCGTGAACAAAGGCACAATCAAACAGACAATCTAATAAATTCACCTAATAGTTTCTTCATACTCAAGTACAGACAATGTTCAGTAACACTTTTAGTATATGTATAGAAGATAAAGATATTATTTTATATTCGTAATAGCTGACCCGACAAACGTTGTTCTGTACATAATAAATAAAAAAACTGTTCATTTATGAATTTGTCAATAATATTTCATAACATCAAGAATTATGTCGTAAAATATGCTCCCTGTTGTTATAATGAAATTGTTTCACAGCAGAACTGTCAAACCGTGCGTCAATAAATTCTCTCTTAGAAAATATGTCCATACAAATCAAATATTGGAAATTAAAATTATTATGGCTCCCAAATCGAAATAAAAACTATCCTATCTTTCAAGTTGGACTTAACTCCACTCCATGAAGTAATCCCCATTAAAATCCGTTCATCAGTTTAGAAGTTTACTGGAAACAAACATCAGGACACTGGATTTTTTTATATAGTAAGAAAATAAATGAATTTTTCTAAAATAAACGTAGCTTAAGTTTCTCCTTATTACATCAGCTACCTACCAATAAAAGTCCCATGACAATCGGTCCAGCTATTTCAGAGATTAGCCGGAACAAACAGACAGACAAAAATTTAAAAAAAAAATATTTTGGTGTATGTATATATATATTTATATACATATAGTATAAAACGGTTATATATCAGTATTACAAACAGACACTCGAAACTATATTTATATGTATGTATAGATTGTTGAGTGTATGCCAACCCTAACTAATACATATTTCAATAATCGGAAAAGGATAACTACATGATTGCGAGCGCTAGATAGACATCGACAGATCTTAGATAATTCAGGTCGTATCCTTCTTGCTGCCGGGTGTGTGACGTCACATCCGCGACAAATATCTGACACAGCTGCAGTGAATCGTGATCGCGGAGACAATGGGATAAGTAATGCAGCCAAGTTTACGATCGGAACTTACAAATGTTGCACAGATATTAAACGGCACAACAATATTTTGTGCTATACCTTCTCGGAAAGTGTATTCACATTGATGTGACGACAAATGGCTTCATTTTTTCTAACAAATGCTAGCCGAAAATTCGCATGTTAATACTTTTGTTAAATTATAAGCATTTGTTTTATTGTTTAGCTATTGAATCATTTATCGGAACATTATACAATCTATAATTCGTTTCATTTAATTTGTATAACTGATACTTGGAATTTGTATGTAAATTTTTTCCTCATAGATGTAGCATAACGCACTATGCACTATGTATTTACTACCTGTAAGAAAGGCCTACGACCTCGAAACCTCTACTCGGGTTTTTTGAAGCTTTAGGTAAACCTCGTGCCTACAAACTGCAATTTCGTAGAATTCGCTATTGTTTGCACAGCTTTTGAAATTATATTGGTTATCTACATCCTTATAATTGTGCTTCCGACTAATTTTATATTTTCTCTTATCAATAAACAAAAATTGGCATCAGTTTCTTTTCATCATTTAATCCTGATATAGCCAATTTTAAAACAAAACAATTTTAGTCATAATCATAATAATCATCATTAGAAACAATTGTTCATTCATTTCGTTCAATTATCAAAGCGAGCATGTCGTTGTTGGCAAACCTAGGGGTCCTGCAATAGTTTCGCAAACTTTACACGCTGGTATTAAGGGCACCCACTTTCGGTGCGCCGCCCTCAGACATATTATCATAGCCCTATAGTCAAGTTTATTACTATTTTAAACAGCACCGACAATTACTGTCGTTTACTTTGCAAATGAGAAGTGAATAAAGTATTTGAATATATTTTTGGTATTCTTAATTGAAACTACGCACACAATTTTTGATGAGTTTATTTGTTTAATTGCTTCCTTAACTTCCTCCTACTATAACGAGGCTCATCTGCAAATCATGTCAGCGCTTTCGGTTTTTAAAAATCCTGAGAGATACTACATTGTAATAGGCTCGGTGTGGCACTTGCCAGCAGGAAAATGTCTTACTTGCCTCGTCACGTCTTTCACGTTAATAATGCATTATTTTCTTTCAACTAGAAGCAGTAGTTATGGCAATGATTGCCACATTTATTTATATTTAATCTATCTTTCAAACAGTCAATGAAGTCTTATTTGGATCTAGTAGTGGTTGCGGTATTTATCCTCAATGTACAATCAATGAAAAATCATCGACTCGATATTGGTAAAAATAATTAAATTTCGAAAATAATTTAGGTCAGTAGGGCTATTTTAATTACGAGCGAGTTACAAGTGACCATTACAAACGTAACATCCGTGAAGTTGGTCGTTTTGTCATCATTCGTCTAATTAACGAATTGCAAGTCAACTAAAAGTAAGTACGTACTAAACCGATGAATAAAAAAGCAATTGTGTGGTTTTTTCCCAAAAAAAAACCTATTAATATCAGCATAATAACCGAGAGAAAAAAATCATATGTATATGTAGACATGATACTTTACTTCGTAAAATAAATTTACTCGCTCAGATGTGGGGTTCGAACATACTCACCCTCTCAAGAACCAGAGCTTAAATCTGGTGCCTAAGACCGCACGGCTAAACCGACTTGAAGGCAGTAGTTGAAATTCATGATACAACAACACCCCTACTACAATTGGCTGATTGTAATGCGACATGCGAAAGAAAAAATTGAGGCGATGTAATAAAAAATTCACTTTAAAAATGTAGAAAAATCAACACGATAATGGATAGCTGATTGTAGATTGTATTAAAAAAAAAAAAATAGAAAATGTACAAGAATACTCATACCTTGGGCTTGTGATTGATAATAGACTCAATTGGGGACCTCATAAAAACCATGTTTGTGCTAAATTGAGATCGGTGCTTTGTAAACTTGCATATTTAAAATATAAGTTACCTTATAGTTCCCTAAGATTATTATATATGGCTCTGGCGGATTCCGTTATTAACTACGGACTAAGCAGTTACGGAAGGACGTACAAGTCATATTTAGAGGATATATACAAATTACAAAAAAGAATTCTTAAAACTATCGTTCCAAATTATTTTTATAAACACAAAGAAAATACGGATCTTGCACTATTTAAACATTGCAAGGTTATAAATGTCTTTGATAAAGTGAAATTCCGTATATTGTCAGATATAAATGAATCTAAATTCCTTCGAGAAATTCAAAGACTGCCTCATCTAAGACAATTTACAGGAACAAACATGTCATTTAAATTACCTAAATCTACAAATATATATGGCACCAGAGCAAACAACTACGTCATTCCTCTATACTTAAACGAGACTCCCTTAGAGATTCAAAAATTATATATAAATAAAAATAAATATAAGTCATCGTTAAAAAAGTACTTTCTACAAAATCCTTCATTAATATAATTGTATGTGCGGTAAGCTAAGTAGACAACTAATTTGTAATTACTAACATTTAGTTGATAATTATTTTTTGTTTTGCATTTTATTGATTTCTATACTACTTTGTTTAAAATTGTAAGTTAACATCTTGTAATAACTGTATTAATTGAAAGTAATTGTTGTTTTCTTTTTAAATATTATGTAATTTAATTCTAAGCGGCTTCACACACAGATAAGCTTCCTAAAGTTTAAGTGTGTGTTATTATATTGTAAGCTATAACTATATTGTATTTTAAATAAATATTCTAAAAAAAAAAAAGCTCAAACTTATCACCAACAACAGCGACATTAAACGTATCCGAACACATAGGGATACGTATGTATAGCAATTTAGCAATAACATAACTTTGTTACTTGTGGTGGCATCGCGGGACGGGTCGTTCCCGTTAAATTGTTCGCATAATTCTTTTTTTATTTATTTACAGTTTTGGCAGCTTGAATCATCTAGTCTAATCGTAATAACTCAATCAAGTGGAAAGGTTTGAGTATTATCTCTATGTCACTTAGCATAAATTCTGTTACAAAAAGATAGGCAATGGAAAGTATTATGAACTTTTGCTCGACTTTTCGGAAGTAACGGTAAATAGCAGAATATATCTTAGAGTGAAATTTTTTTTAATCAAAAGAATTCTAGACTGGACAAAGGCCTCCCCCAAAGATCTCCACGATGATCGGTGTTGCGCTATCCTCATACAACGTATTCCGGCGATCTAGACCAGATCATCGGTCGATCTTGTGGGGTGCCTGCCTACCAAAACTACGCTTCCGGTACATGGTCGCCATTCAAGGGCTTCTTAACTGCCCCAACCGCCATCTGTCCATCGAATGTGTCTATGTGGACTGCCACTTTCGCAATCATTTGGGCTAAGTTTGTGACTTTGGTTGGTTACGCTAAATGCATAATCAATTTACGATAGAATTCTCTGAACATGAACCGTTAGCTATCTTGTGTTCCGTTCATTGATTCCGTTACTATAATCTACATTATCGACCCAAAGAGGTTCTAAATTCAAATTTTATTATTTTCTAAACGAACCTTCACAGCGACAACGTAAATCCCTACTTGTCGCGGTGATCGATCAAATCACGACAAATAATAGCAGTTTCGTCGAACACGGAGTATGTCAAACAACGATCACAAATTGCACATGATGTACAATAGCAAGCTCGTGACGCGACACACACGATCCGACAATCAGTGAATACCTTACTATTGGATATATACGTCTTTCTAGACGTATTGAGCACAACATTCAAATGTAACTTTCCGAAAAAATTTCTAAGCTCTTGTTTCGTTTGATTTTTTTTTGTCCGAGGCAGTTAACAACAGCTACTTCTGCGATACACTTGTACTGTTGTTTTCCAGTTGAAATGGCGGCAGTGAAAGTGACTAAAATTTGAGACATTCCATCTTGAGGTGTTAGGGTGACGGCCCAGGTCTAATCAGAAAATAAATGCCCACCAAGGTCTGAAATTCTATCGAAGCTGCATGCTTTAAACCAAAAGATTTTTGACAATACGAATACGGATGCAAATGTTTTGGACGCATAATTAATTCTATTGTTATTACCTAACTCCTAAGTGAACGCATATATTACCTATACCTACCTAACGCGTTCACTGTATTACCTATTCACAATCCGAGCAAAGAATACATAATAATACAACGGATGAAAAAGATAATGAAAAACTATTTAAAGGATTATCAAATGTCACTTTGACAGATCCGACCGATGAAAGTTTCAAAAGAATCGCTAACAAACTGGATTAAGTAATTTACCTATCGCTTTACAAGAGACTTTATTGCTTAAAACAACTGTTTTACGTATTACATTATACAAAGAATTAGTAAATCAATTATTAAATCGATCGCCCTGGACATACGACGTGAAAAATAAAAAAAATGCTTAGCTGAAGTTAAAGTATGCGAAAACCATCCGTATAAATAAAATGATAGAGGTTTTCATCTGTGCGCGCATCACGGAAAAGTACTGGATAAATTTCAATTAAGTCTTCTAAGTTTTATTCCTTAGACTGTACTAAAACCACTCTAAACATAAATTCCTTCAAATCACATTAAAAAGAATTCTAAATGAATCAACATTGAGATAATAATATGATTTTTGAGTTAAGAATAAGTTAAAGACATCTCGTTGCTAAAGCACTTCTGATGACAAATACGTAGTATCGCATACTTTGCATTTCTAAAACCATTACAGCGTTTAAATAATTAATATTATTAGATTTAATCTTTTACATGATTTTAAGTAAAAGGTGTGATACTCAAGTCAGTAAAATATAAGACCATAATATTTATATCATAAATACAAATAGTGGGTCAACTCCTTTGTTCTGTCTTATCTTGTTATCTACAAGAGATGGTTTCTCACTTAAAATATACAAAGGGTGACGCACAGCGATTTTACAGTACAAGTGGTAAGTATTTGTAAATTAAAACAGTACTAAACTAATTAAAATTGTTTAGTGGTACAAGAACACAAGACGCGTACATTTGATTATGTACGTGAAACGTTTAAGTAACAGTACCGATTCGCAATTTAAGGAATCGGTACGAGCGAAAAAAGGCGCGGGCAGGACAGGCACGCCGCTCTCCTTCATTATTCCCACTCCATCGTCCATCACTCTTGACAGAGTGATCGTGGTCGATATTTCAAGGGCCATGGTTCGCTTGACAAATCTTCGCCACTTATCGCGTATCGAAAAAGGCGTATAGCGTAGGCGTAAGACAAAAATATAGTACTGTTTAAAAATTATTTAACTTGTTGTAAAGTTTCCACTCAATCTGCTTTAAACATCACTTAATGATGAGTAAAGTAAAACAATAAGAAAAAAAAAAACCAATCAAAGGCACATTTACGACGCCGACGCCGGTTCGTCCTTGCCCTTTGCGCATATGATAATGTCAATAGATACAAGTGCATTGTTATTTTTATGTGGGATTACTTCATGATGGGTCACCCACTATCGTTGCGACGCCGCGGCCGATTAAATTAATTTCTTAGGTTGGTCTAAGGCCAGATTAAATTTATAAAATGTAACATTTATCATTTAAAAAAAAACTTGAAGGATTAACAGCAGTTTTGAAGGCATGTCGGCCAAAGAGCACGCCATTGCTATTCTGTAAGTGATCAACACCAGCTTGCAAAATAAATTTTGCTGCCAACAAAACTTATTTCTTCAACTAGCATTTACATTATTTGAAGGCAGCTCGGTGCCGTGACTAAATTTGTTATATATATATTTGTTACATATATGGATATTTCGCAGATGACGTAGTAATAATAGCTGGTCATGATGTTACAGTGGGCATTTTTTCCTTCCATCGGTTTTCGTCTGATCTCTCTCTGTCTCTCTCTCTCAGCCCGGAAGCTATCCCCTTATGCTAAAGCCAGTGAGTTCGGTTAAACTTGGTCACACTACTTCATTCAAATTACGAGTCTGGGTTTTATATTACAAAAACCTAAACGTAGTATTAATTGAATTTTTATGGAGCAGGAATCGAGGTACACACGGACTTCGTGCAGCCAACGAGGTGTATTAATAGTTCTAGAACAATCCAAGTCTTTGCACGTTGCTTCGAGTATAAACATCATTGTTGTTGAATTTAATAAAATACTTTTCAACAAAAGAATAACCCAAGCACGTGCAGAATTTATTATTAAACTAAAGACTTCGTTATGTAAATACCTCGTTAATTTGACGTGTTGATATTTATCAGAATGAGGAGACGATGACGAATTGTGTAACTTTAAAAATAACAATTTTGTTATAAGTAGTTGCAACTCAAATAACTGAATTAGGTAAAGAAAAATATCAATTTTATGATATTCTGTAACAAATAATTTTGATTAATATAATGGTTACCTCGGTACGGCAACGATTTTTGTGCTTTTAGATAACATAAGCATATTTTGCTGAGCCGTTGCTTGCTACCCAAAATGGAAAAAAAATGATAAACAATAACAGAATGTACTTAAAACAGATTTCATTATGATGTGCTGACTACTTTTGTGAACAGCAATTTAAAAATAAACAAATAGTAAATCGCTCGGGAACGAATGTAGAGAGAGTCAAAAAATCGTGAAACTACCGTCATTTTCTAAAAGGTGCTTCCTAATACTATGTTGAGAAGAAACAGCAAAAAAAACATAACAATTGTTTTTTTAAAAATGAAATTATTGTAATACGTCGCTAGTCATATGAATATGTTCACACACAAGAATACAGCGGCGCTCATAATTTACATTTTACGTAAGAACATTGTTCTTTACAACGGATAAGTCTAGGACAAGATCGCGTCACGTCTCTGATTGCTGCTCTAATTCACTGCGCTCTATGTTGGATTAATCATTATGTATATATACGTGACGCGAATCAAGGCAACTTGTAGATGTTTTAACTTTTCAACCGACTTCAAACAGAGGAGTTCTTAATTCGACTGTAATTTTGTCTAGCTTAGTCATATCTCCGTCGTTAGAAATTTGAGAGCTAATCATGGAATCTGTGAAGAATTGATGGAATTCCACAAACTTTATAGGCATACATTAAAAAAAATTGTTTGATGTTTGAATTTGGGATTTTCATGGTAATAGTAGTTTAACGGCCATTCCCAATATACTATCTACAGATAGAGATAAATTACTACCTTCTACTGTCAATTACTGACAATAATCTGAAGCTGTCCTAATATACCCGATGAGTCATTCTTTTCGCCTTATATTGGGACGCGTGAATTGCAATTTCCATACAAACTTCTATCACTGGTAAGCTATACGTCCTCCCATTGACAGACAGCGTGTATGGATAAGGTGAGTTACCGTCGATAAGTTTATTGGGACAGAAAAGTCAAAGATTGTTACGATTTTTATCTCAAGTAAGAGATAGACTGAATATTGGGATCGGCCGTTAGTGACTACGTAACGAAGGGCATTAGACAGAAGTGTGGGTTACACACACTACTTTATCTACCCACATATTATACTACTCCGTGATACATTCAGGAGCCGCACAGGTAATGGAGGTAATGAAAAGTTTTCTAGCAGTTAAATAAGTTTGATCAGCGTTTTCCACATTATTATCTCTCTTGCAGTATTTAGTACTGCAAGAGTTACAGTAGCGCTACTGAGCTTGAAGATGTTCGCATTTTAAGGTGGGTACCGACTTGGAATCATCTCATAATAAAAAATAACATTCAGCCGTTAATTAACCTCAAATGACAATTAAGAGATTCCAGATCTATCATAAAATTTTAGAAAAACTAACAACAACACGAAATAATTTAGGGCATAAGATTATACCCTCGCGCATGCCACATTGAATGACCATGACAATGACATTGAACCCACTGCTATTAATAATTATCAGATATCTATTTCTAAGACAACAAACACAAATTAATTTGGGACCAACACTGCACATGACCAAAATTAGAACGGCAGCCGTACAATGGTAGCCCTGACAACGCCCAAGTTTATTTCGCAACCCGAACTATTCGTACTTTGATCTAGTTCTACCTCGACAATCATGTTTTGAAATGTCGAGTAAAATTCAATTAATTTTATAGCTTTTTAACTTAATATATCATTCCTTATGTGATCCATTCTTCCATTTGCAACAAATAACTACTAAGTTTGCGTACTTATTAATAAGTTTCGAAACGACCACTACTAAAACACAATGTTTTTTTTTATAATAATAAGGGACGAGACGAGCTGAACATCCTGTTCAGCTGATGGTAATTGATACCCGTGCCCATTACAATGCAGTGCCGCTCCGGATTCTTGAAAAACCCAAAAATTCTGAGGTGCACTACAACTGCGCTTGTCACCTTGAGACAAAAGATGTCAAGTCTCATTTGCCCAGTAATTTCACTAGGTACGGCGCCCTTCACACCAAAACAATAATGCTTACACATTAGTGCTATATGGCAGAAATAGGCGCTGTTGTGGTACCCATAATCTAGCCGGCATCTTGTGCCTCTCACTGGTAAATACTATGAACACATTAACAACAAAAATAACATAACGAACAGTTTGTCCTTTGACTCATATATTTTGTATTAAAGCCGCGCTTTTTTTAAACTTATCTGGTGTCTATAGGCCTGTCTGTCGATGGAATCCACCATCGTCCACAGAGCCATTCGTTTTAACATTGAGACGTCGAGTCGTGACTACGCCATATACCAAGGTGAGCGTACTTCCGTTTATATGACACGAGACACGGGTTCGCTCAATCGCGATGAGATCACTGCACCGCGAAAACTATTTAGAAATATCCTCCAGGCTGTGAAATGTTCAAATTGCCAATCTGACCTCAGACCGCAGAGTAAACATTCCGCGCCCATGGCGCAAAACTTATGACATTCACCACATTGTCATAAAATTTAGTTGATTTAAAACTCAATTAAAGTGAACCGTGAGAAACGATTTATCTGCTGAACAGATTAATGATAGAATCGGTGTATCAGCTGGCTGTATTAGCATTTCAATATCCTGTGATCTAGTTGCTTTCCAAAGTACACGAGCCTACTTTCACCGCTTGGCTATAACACTATTATTAACTTATTTTGATTAGTAATTAGTTCACATCGGCGTCTTCCACCCCACGATACATAACTGGATGCATTTAAAATGGTTAAATTAGGACTAGATTAAAAGGCTGTGACTGATCAACTGCATTTTTTGAACTGACGATATTTATTAGCATTATATTATAGAATTTGCGTGGTTATCTACAAATTGAAATGTTTTGTTATAATTCAAAAATTAAAACTTGACTTTATTTTGTGGTTGTTTTACATTCTGGCTGCAAAAATGGGCTATAAAAATATGGTTTCATCGTATTTGGAAAAAAAAGGACAGACAAAAATAAACAAAAAAGTACTAATTATAAATAATAAACAAAATATAGGTCGCAACCTGCAGATAAGGTTACCCAAGAACCTGTCTAAGTTACCTCTTAACGGTAGGCCAATGACACTTCAAACTGAGCTTAATACAACTCAGTTTTATTATTTGAACTACATAGATTAATTAAGACTAAGTTTAATAAAATAGTCTTGAACACATTTTAAGCGCGTTCACAAAAACCGAGTTTACAAGACATAAACAATAGAGTACATCAAATCGCTGTCTAAATTGTCATCGATAATTATGAAAAAAAAACAAAATTACATCTCAATATTTCTTTTACGATACGACAGTGACTGCCCATGGCCGCTTTCAAAATATTGAAAACGTAAATTCGGCGGTCAGCATTTAAACGCGTTTAGGATATAACTGCGTTTAATTTGTGTAGGTGAAATGTGAATTTAATCTGTAAACTCTACTCAACTTCAGTGGTGAAATCAGCTCTTAAAATATATAAACTTACTCTATGGCAAACGTCCAGTACAGTAAGTCTTCACCTCTACCACAGAGAGATGAAATATCTATCAATCATCAGAGAATGCATTTTCAGATTCTGCAACCGACTCTGCCGCCTTACGGCCGTTTCCAATAAACTATCTACAGATACAGATAAATCACTACCTTCTACTGTCAGTAATAAGCTGTCAATAATCTAAATCCCAATATACCCGATAAGTCTTATCGCCTTATATTGGAACGCGTGAATTGCAATTTCCATACAAACTTCTATCAGTGGTACGCTATACGGCCTCCCATTGACAGTAACCGTCGATAAGTTTATTGCGACAGAAAAGTCAACGATAGTTACGGTTATCTCAAGTAGGCCACAACCGGAGATTGACTGAATATTGGGAACGGCCGTTAGACGTGCTCATAAGATGAAACGGCGCTAGAGAAAGCTTTTCTGCATTCTCTCATTTTGGTTATCAATGATAGCTCATAGGCAAAAGCTCAAAAAATACTATTTATCTGACTTTCATACGTTCAGTCATCTCTGCTAGATTATCATAATTATTCAAATTCAAATATTTTTATTCAAAATAGGATGTGACATCACTTATTGAAAGTCAAACAACTACCACCCATTCCAAAATGAATGCCTCAGGCCTGAGAAGAATGGGCGCATCAAACTCAGCGGGTTTTTTTTTCATCAAAAATATGTTTTACAATTAAAGTAACATTTACAAATTAACAAAGTAACACTGTACAATTAAACTTATTAATTAATAGCCTGAGGGCGGTCGCTCCATTCCCAATCTGTGGTATCATTAATAAAGTCATTTATGTTAGAGTAACCTTTACCACACAAACGATTTTTAACAATTCTTTTGAATAACGTAATACTTTTGTTTTGAACATTTTCTGGGATCCTGTTGTAAAATCATATACATCGCCCCACAAAAGACTTGCTAACTCGACTTAGTCGAGTAGTAGGCATTATAAGCTTATGTCTGTTCCTGGTGTTAACATTATGGTAATGACAGTTTCTGGCAAATTTACTTATGTATGTGCCTATGAACATACATTACATTATCAAGAATATATTGAGAAGCAACAGTCAAGATGTTAATTTCTTTGAATTTTGCTCTTAATGATTCCTTAGGGCCTAGGTTATAAATAGCGCGAAAAGCCCTCTTCTGCAGCACAAATATTGTATTTATATCGGCAGCGCTGCCCCACAGCAATATACCATAGAACATAATACTATGGAAGTAACTAAAGTATACAAGTCGCGCCGTATCTATGTCAGTTAATTGTCTAATCCTTTTAACCGCGTATGCTGCAGAACTAAGTCTGTTCGCCAATCCTTCAATATGGGGGCCCCATTGTAATTTGGAATATTATACTACCCCACGAATGTAAGTCAATCAAAAAAACCGATATTTATTTATCAATCTATCTAACTCAAACACACTCAACTCAATTTAAGACGACACGAGATAAGGTACTATTAACGAGTCTTGTATCTTAATTCTCATCAAAATTCAATCACAAACATGAACTCAAACCTGTGATGATCGTTTATGTAATAACAGAGTATCGGCGGTCACTCCTCCGTAGCTAACATTGTTAATTTTATGAGATCACTCTGTTAAATGTTAGTAGACTAATGCAATACACCTAATAATTATCGGAAAGCATTTAATCACAAAATGGCTACAAAATTGATTTATGTATCTTAAACATAGCTCTTTGTAACGAAGCATTTCAAATCCTTTTAGCCGACCAGTTTCATATTATCCCTACTAATATTATAAATGTGAATGTAAGTTTGTTTGTTACGCTTTCACGCCTAAACCACCGAACCGATTTTGCTAAAATTTAGTACAGAGATACACGAGAGCTTGAAAAAGGACATGGCTTTTATTGCAAAAAAATAAATGGAGGGGGTTGAAATAGGGGATGGCAGTTTGAATGGAAATTCGTCAGTATCGAAGATAAAAACAAGAAACTTTTTATTTAGGCATTTGATAAGAAATAATTTATAAACATTGGTTCGAGCATTTTTGAAACTTTGACCTACATGGGGATGAAATAGGAGATTAAAGTACACAGGGAAATACTATTAAAGAGACCGTCTACAATGAAGAGCGCTACCAGCAGCAAAAGAGCAGTTTGTATTTGTATTATTTGAAAAGTATCCTAAAAGATAAAAACAAATGCCCAAAGTAACTATTCAACGCAAACGAAGATGCGGGTAAAAGCCAGTATATCAATAACATAGGTATATTATATAATTTTTTTTTTCTATAACAATATAGTAATAATAGACGAGCAGGACGTTCAGCTGATGGTAATTGATACGCCCTGCCCATTACAATCCAGTCCCGCCCGCTTAGGATTCTTGAAAAACCCAAAAGTTCTGACGGCGTCACCTTGAAATTTAATAAATTTCACTAGCTACGGCGCCCCTCAGACAGAAACACAATAGTGCGTACACATTACAGTTATCAATAGAAAAAGGCGCCGTTGTGGTACCCATAATCTAGCCGGCATCATGTACAAAGGAGCCTCCCACTAATAAAATTTAAAACATCGTCATTAACATAAACACACATTAATTTTCAGTCAGATGACGGAAATCACTAGTTTGTTATAGATTATTCGTAGTGACTCATACAAAAACAAATTTATACATATAAAATGCCTCATTAATAGAAAAAATATAATAGAATCATTTAATACAAATAAAAGAAAATAACTAACTGTAGTGTATAAAATTTCTTGCACAATGTTTCCGAGTTGATTCGTACCTTCAAAAAATGCGCTTGGTGTTACACGTTCGCTGTTACAGTTTTTATTTCTTAATATATGAGAGGGTACTAATTTATAATACAATTATAATTCATAATTGCGATTTTATGCTCAAATGTGACGCAATGTTTACAGGGTCGACTATTCTTTAAATCTATTTTAATATAACATATATAATATTTAAATATGTAAACTCAATTACGAGGTTTCTTGTGTTTTTTTCTTTCTATCGCGTGCTGCCATAACGCCGCAACAATCCATCAAGACGAAGTAAAGATAAAGAGAATTTTAATTTACAAATGGTTATTATTGTAAGAGATAATAATATTTGAGCTAACCAAACCAAACATATATCAAATAAAACACGGCATATCCTTCAAATCATACAAATATAATCCAGGTAAATCCAATCCCCTTGAAACATACGCGGAAGACGTGCACATAGAATATGAAAAAGCCCATTAGTGTGAAACTATAGACAACACATTAACGTTTGCACTTTTATCTTTCGACCTGACACTAAATTAAGTCATAATAGTCTTTAGGGTTCCGTAGCCAAATGGCAAAAAACGGAACCCTTATAGATTCGTCATGTGTGCCTGTCTGTCCGTGTATGTCACAGCCACCAAAACTACATATAAGAGTTATACTGTTGAACCTTGGTAAGTAGATGTTTTCTGTGAACCTACTAAATAGTTTTTTTAATACGTATAAAAGATGAGAGCTCATTTGCACTGTATGATTTTAAGAGAGAGAGACGTACGGACACCATCGCGGAAATAATCAGGGAAGCTTCCTAGGACCTTAAAACGTCGAGATCTGGTGAAAACTCGATTTACGAAAAACGGGGTAAGACCAATAACTTCCCGAGCTTTCGAAAATTTTCAATTTTCTTAGCGGGAAGTTAAAAGAAATTTTGCTATGACTGATCGCCCCTCCGGTAGCTGAGCATGACAGCTCACTGTCAGTCAATACCCGCAAAGCACTCCTCGGGCCTAAACAAGAATTCACTTCAAAAATCCGATTCAATCAATGGTCAAATAGCTACGTAAACGTTATTCAGGCGCGCCAAGTCCAATGTGGCTGCTTGTCCAAAAATATGTTTGGGATTCTAAATAAAAGTAGTTTAAAAAAAAACTAAAAAACACGCTTCGGTTGAAAAGATAATGGTTGAAATTTAAAATAAACATCAATTCTTGCCGTATCGACAATCAATGAAAAAAATATTTAAATTAACAAAAATCTTATTTTGTAAATTGAAAAATGGATATCAAATTAATGTATTGTCATCGGTTCTCGATAAATCTACGAAGTTTGAACGAAATCTGGCCGTTTAATGTGGGTCAAACTCGCGCCCAAATGAGTCGGTTACAAACAAACATACATACATGTGAAGCTAATAAAAATCGTGTAAAATTCTAGGAACGAACGTTTTTGTAGGAAGTCCGGAGTAAATTCTGTCTTCAAATCTATTATTGTTATCTAATAATTTATAAGCTCTGTTAGAAAATTAAATTAACAATACAACCAGAGTCGATAAGAACAACCTAAATAGAATAGAAAAGAGCTTCAGCCGTTAAAAACACAAAACGCTAATTTAAAACGGCAAACAGTTACACGAAAATTAATAAGTCAAAATGTTAAACGATCAACATACAGCTGTTAATAATAAGCAACATTACGTGCACCAAGCCAATTGGCCCAATTCCCACAGTTTTGTAAAATTTTAAGTGAATTTATAGAGATAATAATTCGTAGTACGTGCCAATTATAATTCTAGTAATGCACATGTCCTTTGAATTCAGCGTTCCAATTGGATTAGTTAGATTTGTTATCATGCATGGAGCAGACATTAATTATATAACATACATTTTTGTTTTATTAGAGCATCCTCGCCGAATTTTGAAACATCATCTCAGTCAGTCAACATTTCCTGAAGATGCTGAAGAGGATGATGGTAGAGGCGAAACACGTGTCGAATTGGTGAAAGCCAAATCTTAGCGCAAGTAACACTCAATAAAACTTATAACATTTGTATAATTGTAATTTCCGCAATATCAATCAATTTTATTGAAGAAGCAAAAGGGAAAGCGGCCTATTGTAAGTCAACAACTCTGCTCCTTGATGTAAGAATATAGACATGTATTATGATAAGACTAACGGAAAAAATACAAATTTATGCAAAAGATTAAATAAAATCACAATGAATATGAAACTAGAAAAAGGTAAAGATGAAAATGTCGAGGTGGTTTTGTCATGTAGTGAGGAAGGTTGAAATGAGATTGAAAAAGGTCTGAAAAGATCCAGGTTTAGAGTAGTTTAGAGAAGTAAGGCGCATGTATGAATGTTTGGATACGAGTGGAACAAGCTAGATGTCATGTCCTATATGAATAAAGATCAGTGTTAAGTTAAAAATCAATTTGTAACCAAAAATTTTTATCTTCGTTTTTATAAAATTCGTTATTGCATAGTGTCTTATTTAAGAAATGCCATTATTTTCACATGCTATTTTTCGTTCCTAATCTGTTTCATTAAGAATATGTAAAGAATCACAAAACTAGTAGTTGAAAAAGGTGATTGGGTCAGGTCTGTTGATAAATTTCCAACCAGATTTAACAAACGATAAAAAATTTTAGTAATTAAAAACATATATATACTAACTGACCCTTTTTGCAAAAATCTTATTAATCATAAAATGAAATGACTACTATATATTAATAATACTGCAACTTATTATGGTGCATGATAGTCATCCATAAAAACAAAGCAAATTACCATTCAAACGACACGCTCACTACCATGTACATGACAAACATTGCCGTGAAAAACCCACACGGACCTTAACCGTGACGGATTGTACAAAAATGGCGTGAGCCGCGTCTCAAAGTATCCGATGACGCGCCTCGCTGCGTAGGCGAAGCACACGTGTCTTGCATCTCTACGGGCACATTGCATATAATCATTATAACCAAACGTAGGCGTGACGTATGCAAAACAATACATCGGCCTTCTGTAAAACGCGGAATATACAAAATGCTGCTGCCGATTAGAAGATGAGTTTTAAAATTGAAGAGCTTACATATTACAGATTTCTATTGCAATGTTAATAGATATAGAAAAAGGAATTCAGCAATTAAAAGAAATCAAAAAGCATCTAGTGAATACCAGATTGAGTGGGCTTATTGATTCAGCTCCATTGCATTTACTTTTATAGAAATATTAAGTGAGCTGACCCAGCAAACGTTGTATTGCCGATATTAAAATCTCGATACAAAAGTAACTGTGGATCGTAGATGGTTGAAAATTTGAAATTGTATGTATTTTTTAATGCTGACTTATAATCAAACAAATTAAAAAAAAATTGACGTGGACCACCTTCAACATTTAGGGGGATGAAAAGTAGATGTTGTCCGATTCTCAGACCTACCCAATATGCACTCAAAATTTCATGAGAATCGGTCAAGCCGTTTCGAATGAGTTTAACTACAAACACCGCGACATGAGAATTTTATATATTAGAAAAAGAAGGCCGATAATTTCCTAAAATTTATTGTCATCAGGAAAATAGAAGATGGCAAACTGGGTGGATATTCGTCACAGTCTGTTACTGTTAAGCACTGGTGAGATCGTCACACCAGTTATAATATTAATGTTTTTTTTTTATGGAATAGGAGGTCAAACGAGCGTACGGGTCACCTGTTGTTAAGTGATCACCGCCGCCCACAATCTCTTGCAACACCAGAGGAATCACTATTATCAGAAGAAACAGATGCAGAGCGCAGAAACCTATTCGGTGATGGTAACTTGCTTTACCTTTGCTTTAAAATTCTCATTTTAAGCGATGCCTGAATAATTTCTCAGATTTAAGATAAAGGTTTCGTTAAAACACAATAAATTTATTCATGCAATACTCTATTCATAACGCTATTGTTATTTAAAAAGTCAATAATAAATCATTGAACAACACCAAACTCCCAAGTGATGTCATAAATTTGAAGGCACCAAAGGAACCCATAACTTAGCGATGACGGATGTAGAAGTTGGCGATGAACGTCTCAAGACTAATGTAATGACATTCTTGAATGATTCACTATTTGTAGTAAAGTGGCGTAGTTTTTCGCGACCGTATCTTATGACTAATAAAAAAATTTACATGTGGACTCTATAATGGCATATAACACCAAAAATAGATATTAACAGAAACATTTTGTTCGTAATAGTTTTACAATAGCTTTGAGTTGAGGTCATTGTCAAGGTTGTTCGGTGAAGGTGACAGAATTATTTACCAGTGGGAGGCTTCTTTTGCACAGGTTAGGTGCATCCAGAGCGGTTCTTTTTTCTGTCGTCAAACAGTATTGTGTTTCGATTTGAAAGGGGCCTTAGTTAGTGGTAATTACTGGACCAATGTGCCTTGACATCTTAGGGCTCGTCGTAACACAGGTGACCATCAGGTGAACACCACGCTCGTCTTGTCACTTTCTCTAATGAAAGCAGAGTAACTACTACACAAATTTTGAAAGCAAATGTGCATAATGTTGGGTAAAATTTACTTAGGCGTACATTCCACTATCTGATCGGGAATGTACTAATAAAGGGCTAGTTGGAGAGTGCAAGAACTAAAAAAACTTGTATCAAAGGGTTGCTTCAAGATGTACGCGGGAAATAAAAAATACAAGAACTAACTCTTTGCCTACACGTCCAGGAAACCGACGTGATTATTTGTAGTTATATAACTATTGGTGAAGTTTTGATATAATATTTATATAATATCAAAACTTCAATCGCATTTATAGTAATACCATAAATCTTAAAATATATAGCACTAAATTATAAACTCAGAACTGTAAGCAGACTAGAACGGCCTGGCCTACCGTTTGAAGGAAATTAACGAAATCGCAGTATTTTACGGTAAATTTTGCCTGAAATTACAATACAACGGACAAATGAGATAACAAACATAATAAAATATGAACGACTTATTCACCTGTTCTACTCTACCTATTCAATTAAATAAAAAGATTTATCGCTAATTGCTGAAAGCATCCTTAAAGTTAATGTTTCAATTTATCACATTCTGTCTTTGACTGTCAAAATGTAAAAGAAAGTGACGGTATTATATTGAATGAAACATTAAAGATGCTTTCTGCAACTAGCGGTTAAAATATAGAAAATCACTGATGTGAGTTATCAGTTGTATTGCCGCTGTCAAAATGGTCATTAGGTATGTCTCCAATTATTTACATATGTATATTTCACTGTGGCATAATTTCGTAGTTTCAATATAATAATTAAAGAAAATGTTCTAATATAATAATATCGAGCAGTTTTGTTACTACAAAATCATTTTGCCGAATTTTAGTAGATTTTACTGCCGAAATATAACGGCAATAAATCACGCGCCACAATATGATATGCTTCCTCATTTTCAATAGCGTCCCTTTTTTGTTTGCCTAATTTGATTGAGTATTTAAGATTATTTCTAATATTAAAAATGTATAATTTGTGTTTTTTTCAACAAATAACGTGTTTTGCTTCTTTCACTAAGTTTTTGAGCTCACGAATATTTTGCTGTTTCCCAAATAATCTGATTAGATTCTGCTAATACCTACGTAATAGTACTAACAATGCCCTGCGTCATCTATTGATGCGTAAAGTAATCTTCTACAAGTAGTTATTTTATAATCGCCCGTGTTTACGACATATAAAATAATTAATCGAACATTTGACAGACCTCGTGGCGATCATAACAGTTATTAATTGTTGTGCAGCACGCTCCTCGCAAGACCGTGTTAATTGTAATATCATTACTACGATTCCACAGAACATGATTAATTTGCATCAATTTTCATGATAAGCAACAGATGTTTGATATAATGTGACGTCACGCTCAACGGACAACTGGGTCGTCGCGTATAGGTTGTGCCAATAATTAAATAATTGCAAATTATTTTTATGGAAGAGAAGGACAAACGAGCCCACATTCTCTTGCAACAAGAAAAAGGTGTACGCGATTCTTTCATGGTACCCATGTCGTATCGTCCCGGAAACACCGCACAAGAAAGCTCATTCACAGCTAAGTCTTTAAAGATTAGAAAAACTAATTAATTATTATTTGGAAATTAGCACGACTAAACATCTTCAAGTCTTATTAACTCTGCATCAGTAAGAGATGAATTTTATAACTTTAATTTCTGTTATTAATTACGACGCAAATAATCTTGAACAATATAAGTAGAAGGTTATACAAAACATCAATATTATGTGGAACAAATCTGCTATAATTGGAGAATGGGACAGGTTGACCAATGCCGCTTATGGTCAACACCCAATGGCAACAGTTGACAATGTAGGTAGAGTTCTTGCAATGGGGATTATACGTTTGAGCCTCAGTTTGTATATCTCGTCAGCCATTGGTGACGTAAAAAGCTCGGTCGATGGCGCATAATCTATACTCATATAATAAATTTTTCAAGCAGACAGATTTGAATATTTTTTTTGGATGGAGTAGTATAATATAGGCTATCAAGTATTGGGCTATATCTTCAACTGATTGCTGTGATGTAAGTCGGCGTAATGGTTAATACAATAATAACAAACCGCGGCGCACGTTCTTTGATAAAGGGGCTATTATCATCAAATAAGCTAGATAAAATTCTGCCAAAGAATCTATTGACATGAACATCCACGTCTTTGTGTGTCTTGAAATAATTTCAATTTGTGATATGATTTCAAAAAAAAGCAATAGAAACGACAAAGATAGTGGGTGCGATAGATAGCAAGAACAAATTCATTTGAAGCTTCAGATACATTGTTGATAGTATTAGCTGATCAAGATCCTGAAACATATTGCAAACACGGTATTCTGATCGTTCCACTTGAACACCATTTCACGTTCGACCTGAAGTTCGTCATCTACGGGACTCGCCACAAAATGGCCGAATCTGCGTTAACGTTCATTCTGTTTCAAAATGTTCATGGTTGGTTTATTTTTGGTGACAGTGGATGAAAATATCGATTTATTTAAGAATTCAATTAATGCTCTTGTAACGAAGGACGGAAATGAACGAAAATTAAATAATCTGATATCGCCCTTAGGAACTAAGGATGACGTAAGATGTCAATGAATAACAAATGATTTTAATGAAGCTTCTCATACCGTGTCCTCTTATTATTTGTGATGTCTTATGTAAGTTCCGCTTCACGGAAACGTTAATTGCTCGCGTAAAGAATAGCAGATTAGACACGCACCGCCGCATACAAGACGTTCTGTGCCTCGTGTGTGGGAAAAAATAAATCTGTCTTTGACAGGGTACCTACCTCCTATAATGTTTTATTTATTTTGAGTTTTTTTTTCTTTATCTACAGATGTTTGTGAAATCAATTATCATCTGCGGTTTTCCCGAACTGATACGACTAAAGGACCTTCAAGAAAAAATTATACTCCCACCTTAAAGGCCGGCAACGCATTTCTTGACATACGTTGCGGATGTCCATGGGCGGTTGCCTCACCTCTCCCCATCCCGTGAGCCTCTTGCCCGTTTGCCCCCTCTTATATAAATAAAAGATATTAATGAAATTGATGTACCAACCAAGGGTGTGCATTGGTTTTCTTGCAAGGTAGACTGAAGATCTAAGTATTCGTAGTTGCGCTTTAGTCCAACAGCGCTAGGTTTTGAGGTCAAAATACTGAAGTTGTTTGTGTTTCGCGTATAGTTTCGGGAGCATTTGGTCAACCTAATAATTTAGTTTATATCATCCAAGGTAAAAGTACCTAATAATGAAACCTATATATTAATTATATTATGTATTAACCTAAACAACAGCTTTTTACTAAGCATAGATATATGAATGTTTACAGACAACCAAAATATTCTTTTTTATTTTGTTATTTCCATCATGATGTATCTGAAACGGCTTCATAATATTATATTTTGGAAGGATACACTGGCCAGAGAGACACAGATTGCCTCTATTTTATTTTAGAAAATGAATTAGGATAACGCGCCGGAAAATCAAGGCATCTCTTGATCCCTGGTGTTACGGATGTCCATGGGCGGTTACCACACTCCTACCCATCGCGTGAGCTTCTTGCCCATTTGGTCCCTCTTACATAAAATTAATACATAATATTAGTAGTATATGACGTAAAAACATACTTTGCTATATTATATTCTAAGACGTTACTATTAATGTCTTAGTAGTATTCAAATCCACATAAGAACTAAATATTACTCACGCCGTATTAACTGAATTCGTAACCGGATTGAGGATATTTTAAATTGTTGAGAATTAAATGCGAAATCCGTAGTTATTAACATTCTTTAACAATTATTAAGCAAACGGTAAAGGAAAATTTTGTGTATAACTAATAGTTATACAGTAAAGACATAGCTATGCTTATAGGTTGAATTCTTACATTATTTATACGACAGCTGCGAACACGTAGACTAGAACTATTTTCATCAACACACGTAGACTATATACCAGTGGGAGATTTGAGAAAATTAATGCCTTTTATGCCTTTTTAACATGTCTCAAACTAAATAGCGATGCCTTTCGAAATATTGGGTTTGTCACTTTATCATTGCGTGGCGTTGCATTCAAAGCGCGGTCGTAACACACCTGAATGAAAACTCTGCCTAACAGACGCGTAGGAAGAGTTTTGCTTAAGACAATTTTTGAGCGTGATTTTGAGTCTAATTGTTTATTATGACAGGATTTAAAAACATATAAAGAAGGTAGCTTCCTATTCAGATCGTCTATTAATAAAATATTTTTATTTCACGGCACATAACATTATATACGCATACAACATTGAATTTGAATCGTGTAGGAATTCGAAGCGTAACAAATTCCACACCGCTATATTATTCCTACATACCTGATACTTCGGAGTATTTCACGCTCGACGCCCAAAAATAAATATTATGTCACATACACAAAGGTTATTTGAATAGAAAACAAAACAATAAGGCGTGATACAGAAGCAGGTTGTGAATTGTTGCAGTTTTAAAGTTATAGGGCTCTCACAGACAGCCCGTGTTGGCCGCGTGGTTTTTTTTAGTGTAAAGCTTAAATTTGTTTGGTATCTTGTTTACTACTATGCTGCTGAATGTGTTTATGACATTATTTATAACAAATCTATCAAAATTTAAGAAGCGCCTCCGTAATATATTCCACTCATAAAGAAACAATCATTTGTTGGTATGCACCGGAGTTCTTATTTGCATTTTTTGTAAACTGCATAATTTTGATGCGCAGCATATAATATTTTAGTATTCAAGACACGAATATTAGTAAATGACTGAATTTACTTTTATAATTAGTTTTTTTTTTATTACTGGTGCCGCGATGCGTATGCCGTCGTCGGCAAAACGACACAGGACACCTCAGTGATCACCGTAATCTCTTGCAACACCAAAGAAGACACATGTCGCTAACCGCCATTGAAATTTTTTTTTTGTACGCGCTGCTCCGAACGAATAACTAAACGCTTGTAACGCGTCATGAAGTCCCGATCGATCAAATGGATTAAACGCCCCAAACTTAACTGGACATGAACCACCAAAATAACTATCGTGGCCGTCTAAAGCAAATTTGGCAACGGATTGTTGTACCTCATCATTATGAGGCGAAAGCCATCAACAAAGGCTTGGAGTGAAATCAAGAGATGCTCAGATCCCTAGATCCCCAAGCTAGGATGCTAGGGGTTACAGGAACTAAAGTCTAAATTTCTGATGACTCTTATTATTGTTTCCTTCGTCGTTTTATAGATCTGCAGATCGTCGGTCCATCTTGTTAGGGCCTACCAACGCTACGTCTTTCGGTAAATGGTCGCTATTCGAGGACTTTACTGTCTCAACGGCTATCTGTCCGTCGAACTATGTGCCCTGCCCACTGCCACTTCAATTTTGCTTTTCCTACGGATCTACTCATTTCTGATTCGATTTCGCAGGGAATTTCTCGATCTGCGAGACAAGTAGCTGTTATACGTTGTAATCGTAATCAAATATTAAGAAGAGTTGGATAGAAACTCGGACGATTTTAATAAAACAAAACCTGCAGATTAATTATTTTTGGTGAAAGACGCAAGCCCCGTCTGGGATGGACTTTAGTGGGCACGGCTAGCGGCCGGTTCGGAGTCGTGACTGACCGCTATATATTTAGACCGGAAACCTACCTACGGACACGTTCCGTACGAGACAGAGTTTTTGTTATGGACTGAAACCCGAGATTTAGGACGTCGACAAAGAGACTCGGATTATAATGTACGTTTAAAGATCTGGTTAGTTATATAAGATGCGTGCAGTCACGGGGTTGGAACTAGGCTGTGTGTTTATTAGAAATAATTTATATTTTGACTTGCAAGACTCTATTTTTCAATTTATTGACCATTCTTAAGATGCTCATCGGTGATCAAATAACTGAAAATAAAATGTTTAGGTATAAAATATTTAACATTGCTCACCAATGTAAGAAAATTTGCGACTCCTACGAGGGTGTAGACGCGAGACAAAGTCGAGGTCCTCAGTACACCCTAATAGTAAAATTAGTGATATTTGTTTTACATATTTATTAAGAGTTTTCTGAACTATACTCGCTACATTTTTTCTTACTTATTCCATTCCAAAAGCATTTCTACATAAGCTCTATAGAAAAGCCTTGATTTAATACAACAATCACAGTTATGTTATTATCAACATGCTCCATTGTTTGCATACAAACAAACAGTTATTATTAATTACTAAATCATCTACGACAAAACAAAAACCCAAGTAACGTTTGATTGAGCTTGAAGTATGCAAATTACATGCAAAGCTACGGCGTGGTTATGAGAACAATAAAACTATGTATCAATTATATATATTAACTGCTAACACAATGAAATACATGTTATATTAGTTCATAAGAACGTAAGTTTTTTTTTTTATTTGAAACACACAAGCAATTAGCGACACTGAAGCGTGCTACACTAAAACATAAACTGCCTGTATACAAACGCAATGTAAATTTACTCCAAGTTCAAAATTATTTCTCCCTGTCATGTAACACTGTAGTGACAAAGGTAAGATAAAGACAAACGGCCCTACAAATAAACTTGGTGTAAAGTTATAACTGAGAACAAACCAAGAATATACAAAATGTTGGTATCGCTGACCACCGCTGACAACACTGTCAATACAGTGATAATTCTCTCAAATGTCATGCAGCCTTGCAAATATACGCGGGAAACGTTTTTCGTCCAAATAAATCAATCATAGGCAAATGTCTATTTGTAAACATTTTGAATATTCTTGGATTATGCTATATATTTTATACCTAATAACTTTATGCCAATTTTATTTGTAAGGCCGAAAAAGTTTTAAATTTAGAATAACTTTACTTCCACTTTATTACTAACACAGTGATAGTGCTTCTAGCAGCTCTCCTCTGCAAAGAAGACTCCCTCCAGTCACTATGCAGATGGTCTCCCAAAGTGTTTGTCTGTTTTAATTTAAAGGGTGCCGTATCTATTGTGAGCTACCGAGACTTCATCTAGTCACAAAGTGACGAGCGCAGTCGCAGTGTTCAGTCTCAGAATTCTGTGTGTTTCAAGAATCCTGAGCGTCACTGCATTGCATCGGGCACCGCTGCAATTCGGGTTAATTTAAAATCGTTGACATTAAGTTCCGATCCTATTGACGTTTTGCTCAAGATTCATATTCTCTTTCTCTAGAACGATAACTGAATCACCGTAGCCGCGTGTCAACAACATTTGAACGACTAGCTCGCTCGAAGTTACCAATATTATTCCATTAAATAAGTATTTTTCCTACTATTATAAGGGTTATATGTATTTCTATGCTCCATTAATGGTGTTTTGTTATGTGTTGTCAACTCAACCAAATGTCAATACGTTCGACATTGTTACGAAAATACGCATTATACGATTTACCTAAATCGGACGTAACTTGATCACAATCGGAAGTGAACCGTCAATTTGTGTTACAAGAATACGAAACTTAACTTATTGATATAAGGTAGCTTCGACCCTATTCGCGTTTTGTACGAGAATACTACCTCGGGGCTCACTTGCTGTCAGGTTCAATTTTTATCTTGAAAAATCTAAAAATAAAAACATACCTTCGACAGAATTGAATCGTGACCCACCTTTATGTAATTTTCCTACAGTCAACAAAAGAAGTAGGTCGATATTCGCTTGAACATAATATTTCCTAAGTAAATGTTATCATTTTATTTGACACCTAGTCCACCTAGTGTCGTACAACATTTTTCGTGCAAATATAAACTTATTTTTATGATTTTAAAAGAATTATCAGCAAAGTGGGTCGTGATTCAATTTTGCCAAAGGTACATACATAAATAAAATCAAAACATCACGCTCTGTCTTGACATTGCAAGGATCATATTAACGAGCGCAGACTGGAGTAAAACATGAGAATTATCGTTAACCGCGAGAGTGACTGTCCGGACAAAAACAATAAGCTTTCACACGCAGTCTCTCATCATGGCATGGAAAGTGCGAGCGACAAGTTATACACCTTATAAAAATCACAAGTTAATTCAGCGCGAAATAATTTTTGTATATTTAGCTTATGTTTCACAGATTTACTGACAAAATCGGCGCCGTTTATCTGTTAACAAATAGGCATAGACTTTGCGCTTCAGTACATATTGAATGCTGTAATATGTCGTATTTTGAAGATGTTGTTATGCATTTCAGTCGGAAGACGTCAACTGTTGGACAAAGGCCTCCCCCAAAGATCGCCATAACAATCGGTCCTGCACTGCCCTCATTCAAGCTACTCTGGCGATCTTGAACAGATCATCGGTCCATCTTGTAATGGGGGGCCTTCCAAAACTACGTCTTCCGGTACGTGGTCGCCATTCGAGGACTTTACTGCCCCAACGACCATCAATCCGGCGTGCTATGCACCCTACCCACTGCCAATCCAGTTACACAACCATCTGAGCTATTCCGGTGACTTTGGTTCTCTTACAGATCTCCTCATTTGTGGTTCGCAGGGAAACTCCAGGCATAGCCCTCTCCAATACCCTCTGAGCGCCAATAAGCTTCCTCATAAGGCCCATAGTTAGCGACCACGTCTGTGTTCCGTATGTCATCACTGGCAACACACACTGGTTAAAAACCATCGTCTTCAGACACTATAGTATTTTGGACGAGAAGATTTTATGAAGCTTCCCGAACGCTGCCCATGTTTTACAGTGTAAGGTTGAGCATCATAAAGTTTTTAGTTCTACGAAACATGCCAAGATTAACGTGCTGTGCGACGAGAAGATTGTGCCCCCGTTTTATTAAAAACGCCAGGGACGCATAAGTTAACGACACAGATTTCAACCCCGCATCGTCCATGAAAATTTTAACATTTAATTTAAATAATAATAACATGACAGACATAAAACTTCATCAAGGTGAAGATTAGTAATGCAAAATACAACAATTTCGACAGATTTTTGTTATTACGGTAACTGAAACACTAACGGCCCAACAATGTTACTAGGGGATAGTAAAAGTAACACTGTTTTTAACAGCAATGATCATTATTTCGATGCCATACTAAACTAGCCTGCAAAAAGCTCTCCCGCTCACGGAACTAAACAACACAAAAATATAGATCCTTAGTATATTAGGTTTGCCAACCCTACTTTATAATATGGTATCCCACTATACCTGCTACTACCTGCTATTATTGTAAAAATATAATATAGAAGCGACACTATATTTAATCAGCATACAGAGTGCATATTTTCTGTGATGAACAAAGGGGAAAGATGTGCGCAAAGACTGGTGTTTTGTAACTTATAATTATATTGTAATGACAGGTATGAAAGGTTCCATAAAATAAAAACCTATTCACGGAAAACTCTAAGCAGTAAAAAACATTCCTTTAAGAATCGTCTTAAAAATATATTTCCATGTTTAAATACCTTGCCTAGGTACTATATTTTTTTTTGTAGTTACTGAATCCAAAAATACTATATTCGGTCTAAAACAAAAGTTGGCAGCCCTATTATAGTCCATACACATCCGAAATAAAACTCTGCTTCAGCATATGCCTTTATCGTATACATTATTTTATAAGAAAATTATTTATAAGCAGTGAATTCGCGGGACAGTGGTAGTAGTAAGTATCTGACCACAAACTATTGAGACAGCTTTACGATATCCACATATTATATCCTGCAACGATGATATTAAGATAACAGCTGTTTTCTTTCTCGAAGAATTATATTGAAAACAAGATGAGGTAGTTAACGCTATAAATTTTATACAGACACATGCATTGACGTCACAAACTGATTGCCCTACCACAATAGACGTGCTACCTAATTGCTCAATGATTGAACCTGTGAATAACGGCAAAAAAAATATGTCAAACAGAATATATAGCTGTCATAATTATATAATCGGTAAAGTATGTAATTTAGCTCCTGTAGTCTGGCCCTCGACCATTTCTAGCGTTTTGTATAGATACACATAAAATACTAGATATACCCGGAGACGTTTTGATGTGCAAAGATAAATGTGAACATGATCAATATTAGTGTGAATTTCCGGGTTGACTTAAAATAGGCGAAAAGAGAAATCCTAGAACTCAATCGTCGCTATACAAAGTTCAAAGCAGTTGAGGTGCTAGTTTATTGAAAAATACGCAAACATATAAAATAATAAGTATACCTATATACATTATACTAAAAAAGATTCACATTTAAAACATACAAAAATCTTTTCATGGTATTAAAATAACGCTTGTAATGAGAGGAAAACGATTCCACGCCACGGTCCAATCGCTCGAAATAAAAGATTCATTTTCTTCTTGACATTATAAGTTCACGATATATGACTGCTTTTTGCTTAAACGCTTCGAACATATCTGTTGGCTAGGAATTAGATCGACTCCTAGCAAGTACCGACTTACTTCGTAGCTACGTTACTTAGTGCCTATGTTATCAGGGGCGCCTCGTTATGAACCTAAATAAATAAAGCACTAGTGTTAAAGTTAATTTAGTTTAATAGGCTTCCGTTATTTTATTACCAAACTTCTATTGAACACCCACTCATAAATTTTTTCCCTACGCTAGATACTAAATACCTACGGTTAGCAATGTTTGTTTATTCCAAAGCTCAACTACGACTAGTTAGATCTACAGTGCCTACCTTGCTAGAAAACCAAAGCACGCCCCTGTATGTTATAATGCAGATTTAACCAGAGAACATTAAAATTATTACCACAAAAAACTACGCTAGGCATACGAATTATCCGCCTCAGTTATAATATAACGTCTTAAATACACAGTAGATAAGTGTAACGATAGTAACACAGGGCAATTTCGACAAAGTAGTACAAAATTAGCATAAGCTGTGAAACCAGTATAAAGATACAGATCTAACACCGATGTCAATATATTATTACAAGACGTCGTTTACGACTTGTACTTACTGGTCATTACAATGATCAGCGGACAGCAAGAACACTTCTAAAGCAATTATGCTAAGAGAGATTTCTACGGATAGATTCTCTAACACCAGTGGTTGGATTTGGAAGAAAGTTCCATAAAAACCACGCTGTAGAGGCAAAAAACATATTTAGTGGTTCGATGGTGGAATTCAGGCGCAGGAATCGGGTCGAACAAATCTTGGAACACGGGGAGTGTTCCAAGATTGATAAATGCGATAGAACATACACAAAAAAGCGACGTCTCTACGCAAAGCCAAGCGATCAACGGTCAAGAGCGCATCGTACAAAATTCTAAAAGTATGTTCTATTATTGGATCAGTCCGTTACCGGTCTGTTTAAGATATTTTTCCTCGGAACTGCGAGTCAGATATCAAGTAGTCAAAATTTCTGCAACGTCTGCAGTAAAAATCACTCATCATTGACTAGACTACTTTCACCTTCGCACGACACGCCACAAGTTAGGATATCATCCCCACCATCTGGATGTGTGGCGGTCCTCCACAATGCGGTTTTCAAGGAGCTTTCTTCCTCGTACTGCGAAGCTGTGGAATGAGCTTCCTTGTGCGGTGTTTCCGGGACGATACTACAGGGGTACCTTCAAGAAAAGCGCGTACACCTTCCCTAAAGGCCGGCAACGCTCTTGTGATTCCTCTGGTGTTGCAAGAGAATGTGGGCGGCGGTGATCACTTAACACCAGGTGACCCGTACGCTCGTTTGTCCTCCTATTCCATAAAAAAAAATAGAAAAGGACTGAGGTCGGTGGCGCATATTCCCCGTGTCACCTTAAAATAACTCAAGTTATAAGATTCCGTAGGTAGACAAATTCTGACACGTCATGCTCAACAGACCATTAATGACGTTTCGGCGCCAGCTGACTCTACAAACGGCTATCAAAATATTTATTCATGTATAAATTGTACATTCTTCATTCGAGTCAATATGACGCATTATACGACGGATCTTTATTATTATACAAGTACCTACACGAAGTATTCTTAGTCTCGTTGCAGACGAAACAGCAAAACATTCACAGAGGACGTATTTATCTTTTTTTTTTTAGTGATTTTTGAATATTAATAACCCCTACAAGTTTGTTCTTTCATTCGTGTAGTTGCGATATTATACAGGCTGTAGAAATAGAGTTCGATTTTTCTATTAAGTTTTAGAGGTTATCTTAACATTACCCCTCTTGCTCATAATATGAGTTTTCATAAGAATTTAGCGTTCCAAATTCAATCCATTTAAAATTCCTAGAAAAAATTTGCAAAGTGAAGACCAAGAGTATAGCGAGCAAAAAATAATGCCAACAGTTTTAAGAACAATTCTCAACCCCGATTTAAACGTCCGAGTCTCAAAAATACCATTATAAATTAAATACTAAATAGCTATTAAAGAGCGTGTATCGTGCGTCGAAATTATGATAAGTAACCGAGCAGGGCGGTGCGGTAGTTGGCAGGAACGCGGATACAGCACAAGATCCGGCTCGCCCAACACAACACAATATATGTATAAAACCTCATTATGATAGACTCTGTATAATACACGTGCTCGCCTTGCATTATTTTTTATAATTGTATATAATATAAGATGAAGATGAAACGTCGTTAGCGCAATAAGCAGAACCATTAACTCCCACGACAGTTTCCCCGGTTCGATTCTCGCTCAAAATAATATAGATGTATTCAATGTAAGATGAGTCTCGTGCCAGATTTTGGGGATTCAACATGTCCTGAGGATGCCTCGTGTAGAGGCGAAACACGTGTCGAATTGTTTAAAGACAAATATTGGCGGAATTAACACTAAAGAAAACTCAAATCATTTGGAAAATAAGATGTGACATCACTCAATGAAAGTCAAAAACTACCACCCATTACAAAACGAATGCCTCAAAAATATGTTTACAAAGTAATATTGTTCAATTAAACTTATTATTTAATAGCCTGAGGGCGGTCCCTCCACTCCCAATCTGGTATCAAATGGTTGATACCATTTGATACCAGATTAAGAGAGTAATTTATGTTATAGTAGCCTTTACCACACAAACGTTTTTTAACAATTCTTTTGAATAAAATTGTGTTTTTGGTTTTCGATTTCATATGTACGTCGACAACGCTCTTGTGATCAATATACCATCAGGTAACCAGTATGTTGGCTCGTTTGTGTTCCACTTGCCAACCACCAATAACCAACCAATACAACAAACATGACATGTGTTCTTCGGGGGAAATATTGCCACCGCACTCATTTCTGCTGCAAAATTGTCGGACCAACGTCATGCCGGTAAAATTACAGGTACATACGTCTTTTCAAATTTGTCTGAAATTGACGCGAGCATATTCTTTGCACTAACTCGTTTCGTGATTGTGGCAAAGCTCACAATAATCTAACTAATACCTTCCCTTTCTTGTCGTGCGTCCATGCAGAATTGAAGAATTTATTCACAGGTGCTTCGACCTTCATTCGATAGTCATAGTATGTAGCAGAAATTTACGGGAATGATCGCTTGCATAAATTCGCTTTATAAGTACGTTTTAACCTTAAGTTGCGCCTTATACCTTTGGTAGGATAAAATCAAAAATTATTACCGACAAACTAATTATTAAGAAATATGGTAATCTTTATTATGTAGGTACTTCTATAAATGCCAAGGCTCAGATTTTCGAAAGGAAAATCGGTGTGAATTAAGAAATAGTACTAATATAGCTTTTTTGCCCTGTGCTTTTCTCGGGGCGTAAAAAGAATAGGGGAGTCCCAGGCCCATGGGTGTCGTAAGAGGCGACTAAGGGCTTTTTAGAAGTGGGAGAGTCACGCTGCCGTCTTTTAACGTCAGCACAATCGGGCCAGACTCGTCCGGGTTAATTACCACACTCGCACAGAATACCGGCGTGAAGTAGCGGCCTAGTGCCGCTATGTTTCGCATAGGTTAGTGTCGAGGACCGGTGGACGTGGACCGAAGGCCGGCAACGTTCCTGTGATTCCTCTGGTGTTGCAAGAGATTGTGGGCGGCGGTGATCACTTAACAACAGGTGACCCGTACGCTCGTTTGTCCTCCTATTCCATAAAAAAAAAGCCTTAGCTGGTTGTTAAACAGCACAGGTACTGGAAAGTACATATGGTACATTGAATCCCGAAAATTTTAAGAGATACCGAAACGACGCGACCGTGCGCAAAACGAATTTAAAGCAGACGAAATTGCGGCGAAGTTAGTAACGAAATAATAACATTATGTCATCGGTTTACTGCAAGAACTCATTAACTGACAAAAACAGAACTATGAATTAAGCCACTTTTATTTTAGTAATATTGTTTTCCCAATATTATTACGATTATGTTAAAGAAAAGTAATAAAGTATTAATATTGCTGAATATATTTATTATTACTTGGTTAGTTAGTGAGTTTACAAATATTAACAAGTGATAAATTAAAAAAAATATAAAGTTAATGAATTCTTGCCATTGGGCCTTTGATCGAGGATTGAGTTAAGTATTTCTTAAAATAGAAGTCTATATTATTGTGTCAGATTTATTGCATTACCATTAACAGTATTGTTAGTAAAAAGTTTAAAAAGCATATTATATATATTAATACAAACATTACACAGCGCTAGTGCAATTGACGTGTGTGGCACGTCCTTGCAAGGTCGAGCGCATCCGTGGTCAACAATTCTCGCTAAATTATTATCATTATATATAAATTAGATTTAATCTCTGTATTTAAAGTCTGTTATCTGCTCGCGTACTTCGATTAAAGACGCCCATTTTATTCCGGATACCACATCATATCTTATACCTTTAAACGAGCAATTCTTGTATATAGGTATATTAATCTGAATCTCGGAAACGGCTCCAACGAATTTCATAAAATTTAGTATATAGAGGATTTCGGGGGCTAGGTTTCAATTTTTAAAAAAATGTATTTTTATCCGTGTTTTAATGAGAAACAGCTACAATAACATTAGAATACAAAGGTAAAATTCGCCACTATATACAAGATATAGCTCAGATGGGACATTGGGTGATCCGGAAAGCAGAAGACTCCGGTTCGAATCCAGATCTCCTATTATTTAGTTTTGTTCAAGTTTTATACATTCTTAAAAATCCGAGCAAGGCTCTATCGTCCCGATATTTTTAAATACTAATGAACGATAGTCCGCTCGCGATTCTAGAAGCAAAGAATCATTTTAGGGAAAATTGGGAATCAATATTACATTTACATAGGTTTTGATTTTTTGCGCAGAACCTTAATTCTTTAAAGCAAAAGGCAAAAAATTTAAATATTGTCACAAAGGTCACCCGAACTTTCGCGAGAAGTAAAGAATTGCATAGGTACTTACCGGCGCTAAGGAGCCTCGACATGCCTAGTTGTGTTGTAAACATGTTTTTGTAAACAGAATTGTTTACTTAGCTAGTGAGGGGTACATTACTGAGTGCGGCGACGTGAATTAAATAATTTGCGGAATAATACTGGTACTTTTCGAACTCTGTAAGAGTGACGACCGCTTGCTGTACCTACACGTGACCTGCATCCACGCCGACCACTGTACCAGTAACTAAAACTGCTGTATCTGCATCAGAACCGATTGCTACCATGATGACTTCAGACGACTTCGCTGCTGGCTTCTGTCAGGCCTTGCAGTACAGGTCGCAGGAAAATCTAGCTTCGTTGTGGCCCTGTATGATACTGATGCAGTAAAAAACCAACAAGGCCACATTAGAGTTAACTACCGGGCTCAGAAAAGTCAGAAATCAGTGTCGACGACACTCAGGAGCCGTTAAATGAAATGGCGTCAGGGCTGCGTGGCGTGCAATGGGCAAATAATGTTTCGACTCAGGTTTTAAGCATTCCCGAACAAGAGTTTCCTCGGAGATCTTCTTCAACAGAATTAAAAAAAAATTGAAGGCAATGAAACTAGAACCCAGGTCGGAAACTTTAAAGTGTTCGATTCCCATGGAAGACAATGCCAAAACAATGCGTCATCGTAGAAGACAATGGCGTCCATCCCAATTGGATTATCACCTCTTTGCTGGAGACGATGAAGAAGAACTTGAACCTCAAAGAAAATACAGAAGCAGCAAATTTGTAAAGGATACAAGGGCATTTTCAGCAGAGGTGATAGCAATCTCGGAAGAACTAGTTTGGTGTGTCGAAACCCAATTGACACTGGTACTATCTCACCGATCAAACACAGACTCAGACGATTTCCATTCGCAAAGGAGCAAGAAGTTTCAGAAATGAGGCGAAGCAAGGTTTGCCGGCCGACTAGCTCGTTTTGTTCACCTGTATGTAAGAGTAGAAGCACCAGATTCTATCTGTACTACAAATCCAACAGGATTTTGAGCTATGTGACCAAAGAGGAAAGCTATCCTGGCGGTTCCCGAGGCCTGACAATCGACTTGAAAAGTGTCTACTGGAAAGTGGAACTTCGGTCAGAAAATAAGGTAAAGACGGCGTTCACAACAGGGACTGGAAATGGCCTTTGGTGGTCGGTTGCCATTCGTAAAGGTCTATCCCAGACATCAGGGCCGTACCTGGGACGTGGTAGGGTGGACAGACCGAGGACTCCATCTATGTCGTCTGTCAAATTATTCTGTTCGCTTTTCCAACTGGGTCAATACTATTTTTTTAACAGCGGGTTGTTTTATAGTTAAATGCGTTGTTATCCTTTTAAAAATGCCCCTGCACATACATTGTCTTGCTGGTACTACTAACTGCCACAAAACGACGCATAAGAAAACAATTTTTATAATTGTTTATCTTAATTTCTTTATCAATTCATTCATACACACCTAAATATTTCCTCTATCATTTCAGAACAGCTGTTACAACGACGTACATAGCATTGAACCACCCACCTAAACCCGACCTCGTCACAAACCTATTAATACAATATGAATCACGCCACTTCACAATAATCTAGTTACACTCCACTCGAATTAACATCCTCCGGTCAATTATATATTAACCTGTCACTCGTCGGTCATATTTATTCTGGTTTGTAACGTTTGCCAGATCAATGAAAATTTCTAGGAATCGGCGGATCTCTAAATGTTCGCCATGACAAATAACGTGGGTGATTAATGTGATGATGTCGACATTACAGAGACAGTGTAATCCAAGAATTGATATCAAAAGACTTTATTACTGAAAATTTATCAACCAGAGAGATATATTTAGCCTGATGATAGATATACTTGTGCTACGGTTAAAAATGATTTGGCAAGATATAGTTTATATCTAAAATCATTCGGAGAAATAGATTTAGTTTATTGAATCGCAAATACAACATTTATATAAATGGACCAGAAAATAACATTTTGCTCGAAATGTTTCTCGCCAACGCAATATATAAATTATTGTTATCAAAAGAATTATATTACTCAAATGTCTTGGTCCAGATCTGACAATGGCAACCATGAGAAAACCCACAAAAGTCTTTAATTTGCTATAAGTATGTGTGTGACAAATTTACGAATAACTCAATATCGCGCCAACCGATATCGATAATTTTTCGAAATAATCGAAAGGATATACTTCAAAGGAAGTTTGGTGAGTTTGGTTAGGTTCTGATAATGGGATCCATGACAGAGTAACTCTTTAATTTTTAGGAGCAAAATAACGATACTAGTCCAGATCTTTTTTATGCTATATTTATATATATAAATATATTTGGGTCACCTACCATGGTCAAGTAATTGTCGTAGTCAAATATGATGATGATAAATGGAACAACTTAATGACTTACAGTAAGGGTGCGATCTGTAGCTTCTGCTACAGATCTGGAGTCGGTGTCAGCCAAGGTAGGTCTGTAACTACATACATTATTATAGGTGAGGTGTGCTTGAGTCGCACGATAGGAGGCGAGAGGTAAGAGCGGGGCCGCGGCGGGAGGACACCGATCTCAAAAATAACAATAGTCGTTACTAGAGTTAGATTAATTAATTAGATTGTATAAAAATACGCAATTATTTTCATACTTTTTAGCGCATATTTCATCTATTGTTTGGAATAGCGTTTTTGAAGTCGGTTGTTTTTTTTGTTAATTTTTTTTATGTAAAGTTTTAAAATGGATATAATGTGCTATTCTTAAGAGATAGTCATAAATTTTACTATATAAGAAACACAATTCCACCCTTGCATTATCTTGTTATATCTCAAATGGTTTAGCCAGCGTTTTCTTTGAAAGCTCCCAGATGTAGTATCGGTTTCTGACAAATTCATAATATTGTCACATTTACTTTTTATTTGGGCAGAAGTAAATATATCAGATAGCTAAGAGTTATGTCTAGTCTTAGTTCTTAAACGAGGGTAATATGAAATCTTCTAAATAATTTAGTATTCTTTACGCAATTTATAAACATCCTAGCTCTTTTTAATGTGTTTTATTGAACTTTACATAAGGGACTGTGTACCTTTAAACATTGCACCATGTACTACAAACGTAACAAGATTAGTTTGCCTTTTATGCACTGATCACGAACGGCCAAAATAGGTACGTTTGTATGCGAAACGACGCCCTAATAATTACAATCTACTCTGAATACTGGACATTAGTGATGTGTAGACGGAGCTAAAATACAATTAATAATAGCGAGATAGCCGGCAATCAAAAGAGTGCCAATAGCTTTATACTTGTATTCACAAATAAGTATATTACATTTTGTAACACAATCAAAAAGGTATTAGAATAATGTAGGACATTAAATCGAAGACCCAAAATTAATGGTAAATATGATACAAAATTGTTTTCAGAATATCGTAAAAAGTTTTACTTACTAAAAAAATAATTTTTCGACAAAATTATGCCCTTCCAAATAATCTTTCTTTACGCTTGTCAGGGTAATTAGGTATAAGTATGATTTTTTTATGAACTGGAGAGAAAAAGAGTTTCATCTTTGCCAAATAATCAGGGCAGCCGACATCCAGTTAGATCGAGGAATCGGACAAGGCTTGCAGTGTTAAATTACTACCGTAACATAGATAGGAAAACG
The DNA here is from genome assembly GCA_949711755.1 of Leptidea juvernica. Lineage (NCBI taxonomy): Eukaryota > Metazoa > Arthropoda > Insecta > Lepidoptera > Pieridae > Leptidea > Leptidea juvernica. The sequence goes on along the minus strand of CATIXQ010000037.1, from coordinate 4,627,679 downwards.
ATATGTGTGATGATAATACCGCTGAGAACGGTTTTTCATAGAAGAAAGAGAGCACTATTACCCGCTCTGTCTATTTCTTCCTTAGTCTGAGAATGGAACAAGATACGGTTACTATGCTCGCGCATATGTCACGATTCCTAACAACTTCTTAGTGGGTCAACGACTCGGCGAAAACCTTGAAATGTTTTAAAACAACACACGCGCTTTTGACCCGTTTTCACACAAAATTTACGATACACTTGACGGTGTCGCAACGTAAGTGAATGTGTCTTATAAATATATTCCGATTGCATTGAGCTTTTCAATGATCGAATAGCTTATAGTTTCTTGAACGAAACTGCCTTGTATTTTAGTTTCATAATAACCTCGCGTTATATCAATTCAATTATATTTTATGATGAAAGGGCCATAGAATGCTCATTTGGGGAGTTTCATTATATATTTATTAATTAAGGATAGTTGCCTTTACATGCACACTTAAAAAAATAGTATCTAGTAATTTTATGAATAGGAGTTAAAGTCAATTACAATTTACCACTACATAAATAATTTAAAACGACGTTTTAAGACAGTACATATTTTCAATGCCAAGTATTTACAATTCTAAAAACTAAAAATATTACAATATTAGATAGAAAAAAATTAAAATCAGAACAATTACACTCGTATGGTTATAGTTCGGGTGACGGTAAGTTTTTGTTGAAAAATTTATCTCTTTACAGTAGGATTCCATAAAATGTTCAAGGTACATCTGTTTCAAGTTGAAAGAATTTAAAAAAAATCCGTAAGGGTTACTGTATCAAAAATGACTTTGTTAACGATGCCTGCCAAGTGCTCTTTATTCCTAAAGGGCGATTGAGGACATATTATTGAATATAACCACAATTTTTAACCAGTCTCGCAAAATTTTTGTAAGTATATTCAGACTTTCAATAAGTGGTTTAGAAATCAAAGGTTCCTAGGTAAATTAATGGAATTTAAATTGGCAGTTACTACAGAGAACAACATAATATATGTAAGATGCAAAATACCGTCGACCCAGAAACACATTTAGATATTTTCACAAAATTAAACCAGATTTAATCGGAGAGAGAAACTAAACAAGTCTTGATGCAATATTTAATGAAAACAAACGCAAATAACTGATAATTTCTTGGCAAGAACATTATCTCCACAAGGTAGCTGTCTCTGGAACCTGTCACCCGTCAATCAACATGCAAATAATTGACGCAAACCGATTATATTACACGCGTGGAATACATCCAAGAAATCGAGAGATAAATTTCAAGGAGTAATGTGAACAGAGCGAATCAATATTCAGGTATAGGGAATTGGGAAAGCTGTCCATTTTGGCTTGAAAATAATATTTACATATTATGTAAAATGTTCATACATAAAAATTCAACCGGCGTAAAAAACGAAGTTAAAATTTCAAAGAAGGTATCGTCGGAGTGAGTCGAATTTTGGCACGGCTGCAGCGTTGCATTAGAATAAGCGCGAGTTATTATGATTGTTGCAACATTTGTTGTGTTGTTGTTCCACTGTTTTCTTTTTTAATTATCAATTTTGTATTGTTAAAGACCGATGCATAGAATACGTATCTAATGAAGACATGTGCTACAAGTCACTAGGCCCCCGAAGCAAATTATAAAAATGACGTAATTATATAAACATGCAAAAATAAATATATTATAACTAGCTGACCCAGCAAACGTTGTATTGCCATCATAGTTAATAACTGTAGTTAATCTACCAAGTATATAGGTACCTAAAATTAAGTTTATTTTTTACCTCATGAGAAAGTTAGAAATATATAAAAAATCTAATTAGTTATTCATTTTAAACTATTATTTTTATTTGGTTTCTGAAGAACGGGGGACACATTAAAAGAAAATCAAAATCGTTGTCTTTATTTCATTCCGAGCATTTTCAGATTTATTCACCTTTTAAACCTTCCCTGGACTTCCACAATTAATTTAAGACCAAAATTAGCCAAATCGGTCCAGTCCTTCTCGAGTTTTAGCGAGAGTAACGAACAGCAATTCATTTTTATATATATAGATGACAGTTAATAATAACTTACTATTATCTGTGTGTTAGTTATATGCTCGCGTTGTGACATCGAAATGATCTACCAAATATTGTCCAACTGCAGCAGTACCTACTGTCTGCCGAAGGATATTGTTAATAATAAACAATCCAGCTAGCCACTTAAACTAAAATAATATTCACCAGCCCATTAAAAATGTATATAAAATGTTCAAAAAGTAATAATTCAAAAAGGGATTCTAAACGAAATAGACGAGTTGTTACTTTTTGAAACGAGAATATTCTAGACTAAGAAGATACTGAATTTCAGACTTGTTACACTTTTGAACTGAGGTATCGATTCGTAGACAAAAATTTAATGGCGCCGATATTTGTATGGTAATAACTTGTATAAGTAATTCGCTCATGTGAAGATGAAAAACACTAGAAGCTGATGTTACGTGGGCCGTAAAATATAACTCATTTGACGTAAAAATAATATCGCAAGGACAATAATTGTAATATTCAGGGATAGTGCGAGCAAATATATCTGAATACACTATAATAACTAATATAAACTACCTACCTCTGGCCATAACTTGTGTTACGAATAAAGATGCATTTATTTTTCGCCTAATTTTATCGATTTTTTTTTAAAAGCAGAGTCTTTTATGTGGCCGCAGAGTTCTAATATTCTCCAAGTTTACCCTGTACTTCCCCGAGGAATAATTAGAATAGGGAACCCAGGGGTGTCGTAAGAGGCGACTTAGGACATTTACCAGTGGAAGGCTTAACTTTGCACAGAATGCCGGCTCGATTATGGGTATGATTACGGCAACTTATTCTGCCATCAAGCAGTAATCTGTAAGCATTGTTGTGTTTATTTAGGTCTTATGGGCGCCGTAGCTAGTGAAATTATTGGGCAAACGAGACGAGCGCAATAGTAGTGCCACTCAGAGTTTTTGAGCTTTTCATGAATTCTAGCGGCACTGCATTGTCCTGGGCGTATCAATTAACATCAGCTGAACGTCCTGCTCGGTTCGTCCCTTATTGTCATAAAAAATAGTTACGTGTAGAAAAGCCACTTTAGTTCGAGATTATTGTAGAAACTGGAAATGTTACTGATTTCCGCTTCTGCTAACAGTCAGTGAGTCACACACCTTCATTTCATAAAGGTGAGGCATGCAGAATGCGACCTGTGGCTGCAGAGAGCATGCACGACCGACGTGGCCTTAACATTTGAACTTACTCAACAAAGACGGAGCTGTTTACTGCGATCCAGTTTGCAACAATATTACCTTTGAAGTATTCATTGCGTGTGTTGAAGTAGATTAATAAATTTAAACAGGAAGTAAAGGTTTAGAGCGAATAAATATTTATTATACCGGAAATAGGTAACTGGTTACTTCTCAAAAGAGTTTGAGCTGTCTTTGAAAGTATATAAGTTGCTTAAATAAAAGAAAATGTGTCAAAGAATTGCGTTCTTCTGGAATGTTAAACCAATAAATAGTAAGTTACCATTTGAAAAAATTATAAACAAAAATTGAGAATACTTTAATACATGTTTTAGATACGCAAACAGTAATAAATCTTAAATAGTAATTATACGAACGAAATACGAAAATAACATCGAATATGACACACGCACACCTCTCAATAAATCAAAATCAAATCAGACCATCTTGACACGACAATTAGATCGTATGAACTATCTGTGCCAACCACCGAACCGTGCAAATGTATTTAAATTTGAAAGAGGCAACTTTAGCACGAAATTTAGATAGATAAATAATCTATCTAATCGATAAATCTTCTGTAAAATGTATGTGTATCAACGATTCAAAATAATAAGCCTTTACATGACAAAAGTATAAATTTTTTTTTTACCTGAGCAACTAATTATTTGTAATAATTATACTATAATAAAAAGTTACATTTTGATATAAAAATGATCTTAGAACATGTCATAAGAACATGACATAAAAAATGAGCTAAAAATTAAACCTATGGGTTTTGATATCTGAACACCTACTACTTTTATAGCTACTATTTAAGATCGACATCCACTAATCATAGGCAGAATAAAATACATGGCCTAGGCAAGCACCTTGGCACCCTTCTAGCGAATGTTATTATAAATAATAATAATAACTATTTCTTTTACATTTTTTTATTGCATAAAGTGTGTAAATCTTTATCTCTAGCTATCTATATATGCAATATTTTTTCTAATCTTAAAATGTTCTAATATTTATTTGCTAAAACGTATGAAATGCTCTGTATAAGTCCGTTTCAATATTTGATTTCCATTTGCACCTTTAATTGCGGCGACACCGAAAAAGATATATTTGTTAGTTAATAAGAAAAGTATTGCTTCTTTCTGTGTTGGAGCAATAAAATAAATAAATACATAAAATAAATAATTAGGTATTTTACCAAATGTCATTTATGATACCAAATCTGAAATCAGAATCAGATCTGTAGTTTTGTTGTGTATATATCATAATATATGGGAATTTTGAAATTATGTAATTAGGTGCAGACATATTAACAGAATATATTTTATACAGCGTTGATAAATCTGCCAAACGAAACAATAACGTATTCTTTGTACTAGGAAACAGCCAACACATTTATCTCTTTTATATTAGTACTAGTATATTTAAAAAATATATATTGTTTTGGAGAAATAATTCTCTCACTCATTTATTGTATTATTAAAACCGACTGCATTAAAATATTAAGATCTTAGTTATGTAAGTTAAACATAAGAAATAAACTAATGTATTGTTGTATAGTTATAAATTTTATAAATCTCTTTTTTTAAAGTAGAAATGTATTTCATATCATGGTTTTTGTTTAACTCTTAATTTCTTTAATTTTAATTGTAAAACTTTGTTACTCTTTTCGCACTATTGTAAATGTTGTTTAAAACTGTAAAGACATGTCATATTGTACTATCCCTTGTGTACTTGCTAAAATTTTAATTTTATAATGATGTGTTGTTGGTGTAACTATCTAAATAAATAAATAAATAAAAGCAACGTTGAAGGCAGTGGACAATGAATCGTCAATAATAATGTTACCCAATAACAAAATCAGACATTTTATAATCAATCATCAAAATTCAATATCCTCATCAAGTTTATTTATGGTATAACAGTCAATCATGTGCAGTAATATAATAAATATTCGCATCATAATTAATTACAAACTCATAAATAAGCCAAAAAATAATGCCAATTTAAAGGAATATTATCATTTAAACATAAATCAAAAGTCACAATGTGGGTTCACGGAACTGATGCTGCATATGAATACCTTATCGACAATAGGTACTGTGGAATATGAAATTATAATAGAGTTTGAATTCAATTTTTTCCCTAAATGCACAAATGACAAAATATAAATAAAAATAAATTGGCAGTTGTAGACATTGCCCATAGAAGTGAAAACTTGGAACTTTCATTCTATATATTCATCAAACAAAAACACCATATCAACAACGCATGCAGTATATTTGAACTTTTCACGAAATTCATTAAATTTCAATTATTAGAAATAGACAGCAATAATGTTGCACAATACGTCTGCTGCATAGCTACAGATATACTGCTATAAGCATTTCCGTCACTAACGAGATTTCAGCCACCCGAATAGTGTCTATGTATTATTTCAAATTATGTATTTATCGCGTGCGCCATTAAATTATCCTCTACAAAAAAGTGCCTAACGCAGCTAAAGAAGTTTTCGCTTCAAATATCCAACTAGAATTATAATATAATCTATATATGTATATAAAAATGAATTGCTGTTCGCTAGTCCCGCTAAAAGTCGTGAACGGCTGTACCGAATTGGCTAATTTTGGTCTTGAATTATTTGTGGAAGTCCAGAGAAGGTTTAAAAGGTGAATAAAAATAAAAACAACGATTTTGATTTTGATAATAACTAATTAGATGATAATGATGAATAACTAATTAGATCATAACTGTGTGTGTCTGTCAATATCAAATTGAAACCTTATAAATAGCCAGTATTTCAGGAAAAATCGAAAATAATAATATAATTTCATTCAAACCGAGTATTTTTATTTGTTTTAATAAAAAAAGGATTCCTTTGGTTTGTTTTAAATTTATTTTACACAAAAGTTTAGGACTTTTATTTTTCGATTGAGGCAGTACGAAGTCTGCCGAGTCAGCTAGTAAATAATAAAATTAATTATATTAGCAGACATGCCAAGAGGAGACGCATCATTGCATAATACGACGTCTCTTACAAACAAAAGAATATTATCAAACCAGTATTCCACATTTTTACTCGTATCAAGTTCATTTCTACGGACATACACTTGACCTCTCCGAATGATGTTAATCATCTTCCATCGCGTATCATTAAACAATACCGTCCTGCCCTACGGCTACGGTGCGGCGGCGGGCGCGGACCAAACCGCTGCCATCAAATCTACGAGTCAAGTTCACGGCGATGCCTCTTACTTGTGCCGCATCGTTAGACATCCGCTGACCTGGTCATATCGTGACCGACTTAAGCTTACTCATTATTTATATTGACTCTTCGCATATTACACAACGCATAAATACAACATGAATTAACAGACGATATTGCTTTCAAACATAACGCTAGATTTTTTTTATCAAAATAAGGGACGAGACGAGCACGACGTTCAGGGGATTGTAATTATTTTGGATACGGCCTGCCCATAACAATGGAGTGCCGCTCAGGATTCTTGAAAACTACTACTCGTTTACTACTTCCACTAGCTACGACGCCCACAGTAATGTTTACCCATTACTGCTTCACGGCAGAAATAGGCGCTGTTATGGTACCCATAATCTAGCCGGCCTCCTGTGCAAAGGAGTTTGTAAAGATTAATTTAAAGAAGTAAATTGCTTTGTATTAATTACGAAAAAAAGATAAGATGATGAAAACTAATATTATAATTATCAAAAAAGATATTTCAAATAAAAATCATAACAATACCTAATAATAAAATAATAAATATACAAACAATCACAACATCAATAAAATGAGAAATCCTACAGTATTGTAATTATAGAACGTTTTAACGTAAGCGTTCAATGGAGCTCGTCTCGTAAAGCATAATTTTATTAGAGTTCACTTAACATTTTAAACGTATTGAAATCTTTATTACTTCCTGGACTTAATGTTCATTTATCATTCTCGCCTCTTTCTTTATGATACACACAATATTTATTATATACCGCTTATGGAAATGCTTTAAATTAAGTCGTTACAATCCTCGATATTAGGCTTTACAATAAAGTGTTCTCAAAAGCCATTTATATATACCATTAAATAACAAACTTGCCAAAATACGCCCACATGCGTCCCGGAGAATAAAACACACAAGTCCTAAAAAAATAACCCGACTGACCGCAGTCATTCAAAATATATAAATCTCTTTAGCTGCCGAAGCACACTGGCAGAATCAGCGAAAATATATACAAGCAAAAAGGCTACGGAGGAATTCCAAGCCATTGTTAAGATTAGAAACTGCTCAGGCGGAGCATGAGGGTCACACGGCCACACCTTTTGTTTCTACAAAGAATAAAAGACATTGATAGCTACATAGTAATTTCGATTTCTTTGGGTTTTTCGTACGAATCAAAACAGTACCTTCGAATATTGCCATTATTTCATTCGTGTTCGTCTTGTTTATGTTAATACGTACAATGGTGCCAATCTCCAAGATTGCTGCTGTAGTGATATATTTAGGCTGAGATTGAGCTACTCCATTTAACACAATCTCGAAAAACATCCACGGCTTCTTCTCAATCAACCCCATCTTGCATGCTCTCTTATTCTTGGAACTCTTGACCTAGTGTAGAAAATCCTCAATGAGGTGCGTGGAGTGCACGCTTAGGTAAATATTTTCCACATGCTCTCCGCATGACTCTTTTACCTCAATAATCCTTATTCAGTTATTAATAGCTGCTCCCTTAGTTAGTAACACGATTTTGTAGAAGTTTCAAATAAATAATTCAGAATATTTTTGCATTTTATGAAAATACATATACATCATTACCCTACATAGCCAACTTAAGTTAATATCTACATTAATGAATTACTGAATTAATATTTGTTTTTTCTTGTAACATTATTAACTTTAATAAATCATGGCATTTTATTTTCTTCAAATAATATTGAGATTTTTCGAAGTCGAAGTCAGGTTTATTCAAGTCCAATTATCGGTCTGTGATCCCACCTTTTAAAATATTTCATATAAATGTTCACAGGTTATAACTTTCAATTAAATAGAACCAGCATCTCACAGTATTACTTCATGTCTTATTGTTAACCTCGCTCAAAGCAATCTCAAATGTATGTTCATACAAATAAAGTTTAAAATTCAAACCCTATTACAATGTCAATCAGATCTATGAGATCACAATCTCTGACCGTGACTTATTTTTCTAATATATTCGAGCGAATATAACGCCATTAGAATTATGTTTCCGTGCGGTTATCGATAAAAAATTATAAAACACAATATTCTTACACAATAGCATATAAAATTGATTTTTTCATTAATCACTAGATCGCCAAACTGTACGCCAAAGACACTAAAATCGAAACCAATTTAGCTAAAGTTATAATGTGTTTATAATAAATACTACTCCCATATTTTGCAAAGCATGATAAATGCTAGAAATAATATCCTCTCGGTCGGTACGCTCTAGACAGAGCTGTCATGGTTTTGAAGAAGGGGGCAAATGTAATACGCCACAGATCTCTTAGATATAAGAAACCTAGATCGAAATTGTACTTTATTTAATAATTTCAGATGAAAATGTTTTAGCCGCTGAATTACAGCATACAGTTGCAGTTATGGCTATCAATCAATAAATCAAGACATGATTTGTATTAGTCATGAGTTTTTCCAATGATTTTACTGGCTCATCATCAACAATAACTTACTGCAGTAACAACAAACACACAAAACATATCAAATAAAATTACATTACGATATTAGGAAGATTGTAATCACCAAAGCGAAAATATATAAATGCTACAAAGCCAGGGTGGCATTTTACTTTTATAAAACTAGTTATACTGGCGGAAAAATACTAGATATCATTAGTAAATAACTCACAAAATCATCAAAAAATGTACCCTGTACAACCCCTCCGACGGATGCTCTAACTCAGGACGAAACACAAGGAAGTAAGCCTGTTACTAGTGTTTCGTTTTGTTGTTTGTTTGTTTTAGTCTGTGTGCTAATCAGTATAGTTTTACTGTAAGCAGAGAGAACTTCAATGCTTGTGTTGGCAGCAAAAGGCGGCTTGTTTCCTTTTATAAAATACGATATTATTTGTGCAAGTTTATGTACTAGTGCTGCTTTGGTTGACAAGCTAATCCTGTCAGCGTGGTCCTCATTTTTTTTATTTAACTGATTTTCGAGAATATGATACCGTGATGCTATGTGTGTAGTAGCTCCTACTGATAGAACTCCTACTTCATTTGGATTATTAATTTTATTGAATGAAGTAAGTCAAAATGTGCACGTGTTTCATATAAATACTACGAAAGCTGTAAATGATTGGCGTCTTATAATAGTGCGAGTAGTACGACTTATAATAAAGAAAATATACGGATTTTATTGATTTATTAGAAGTGTATTTATTAGAAGAATCATTTTCGGACCTAAATTAATGTGCAATCTTTATCTTTTACAATGGAGTTATATCAAATTTTTGTGTCCAATGAATATTATATTCCCATGATGATTTACATCAATTACAAGGTGCTCTTGTTTATCTCGTATACAATTAAGTGCAACATTTAACTTTTTCGCCGGTCCGCCATATTGTGGGAACTCACGGGAAAGTGGAAAGTACATTGTCAGTGTCGAGGCTTCATCGTTATCTTCATCGTTCTTACCACGATGATATTGTTATTGTGAAAACAATACATGCTACGGTGTAATCGCAACTATGAGAACATGTAGATATATCAACAAAATATTTTTTCGTAAAATTGCTAGTTTTTAAAATAGATTATAATATATATTCTCCTGAATGTTACTACAATTGTGCGATGCCATTATTTTTTAGTGTTCAGTGAACATATTACAGTATCCGAGTTTGCAAATGTATATATTATCAACACCGCAAATTCGTATGTCAAAGAAGCGTACAGCAATTATTTCATGGACTACCCGAATATAATATCATGAAACCTGAAGTAGAAGTACCTATAGATAGATTATATTATGATGATTTTACCAAAACCCTCACTTATAACTTTAAAATTTAATTAAGTTCCAATAATTTTTAAATTTGGATTTTTTTTTTTCTGCACTGATTTGCATTCCAATAAATCTCTAATTCTTAAGTTTTACTTTAGTTAGAACCTAACTCTTGTTTAGCCGTCACGTCAATACTCATAACAAGATCCCTTGAGAAATATTTACTGTGTACTTTAAACAAAAACCTTACGACAACAGATAAAGCATTATTACTCACCTCACAGGAATCTACATCTTTTGATCTGATCATTGATATTTTACGCATGGCAATGTTTTTATTCTGCATTCCACGCTTTGTCATTCTTATTTTCATCCTGATAACAACATTTTTGAACATTATGCAATCAAACATTAGATTTCGTCGAGAGATTAGAGAACATCGTCGAACACACAAAATATATTCACTTATCACAAAAACTTCTACTATCCTTGTCGCAAGATTGCCAAAAAACCCAGATTATTACGATCCACGAGGTATAAACACATTAAAAAGCGTTAATATAGATAATAAAAAATAACAAAATTCTCACAAAAACAGCAACAGACATTATAAGTGGCGTCTGAGTGTCGGCTCACAAAATAATAACATTATTATATTATTAGTTATGCTAATGCGATACCATTTAGCCACACCAACTTATGTATATATTAGATTCCCATTAATCAACAGGCGACAACATACAACTTTTGCCAAATCGATAGGCGATCGCAGTTAATGCGAAAACGAAGAAGTAAGCCGATTCAAAAAGACGACGCATTGACAGAAAGATCTTGAGTTAATTGAAATGCTGCGTTATATACGATAGCTTTTAGACAACCGATGAAAACAGGCCAGGTTTATTAAACTAAGTCTTACACTCGCGAGTTGTATGTCACTTTGTGTTAGTGAGCGTGCATTGCTTTAAATAGAGTTTAACTGTCAACCTATTTTTTTAACAGCTGTCACAGTCTATCTATAAATGATATAAGACTGGCGTGTTATATTTTCAATATAAAAAAAGTATATATAAGTTGTCCGTGACCAAGCAGGCTGTAAATTTTGTATATTCCTCCTCATGTCACCACTTTTGGTTTTTTTTTTTGTTTGAAAGTTTAACACTTTTGAACAAAAATCAGATCTGACAATGGGTGGTTGATCATGTATGGGTTAATTGAGGGAAATCCAAAATGCGAAGCTTTCCGCTGGAAAATACTCCATATGTCTCGCCTGTCTAAAAGAGAGTGACAACAAATACTAAAGACCTGATTTAAGACTGAGATAAGCTTGAGATTGCTTCTGCAATATTGGTCATAGAGGACATGTTTTAGCAAAAAAGATCATCACTGTAGCAATATGAAAAAATTGAGACAGAATTCACTTCAGGCAACTGCATGAAGAAGAATATTCCTATAATCACATTTACCAGATACCACAAAACGACTGGAAAAATGTATTAAAAGAAAGTAGGTAAGGACAGTTGATTATTTTATATTTTGATATTTTGAATAATAAGAACACAAAAGGTTTAAAAGAAAAAACAGAAATAGTGAAAACTACATTCAGATAATTAGACTTAGAAATTACAAATCGATAACTTAGTTCCAATATGCATCAAATCTGAAATTCACTAAGTTTGAGATAAATATGAGAAATTGTTCCATAAACGATAACCCACTATTACCACAGAGAAACAAGTCGATAGGTGAAGTTAAGTTGTTACTTCTAAAATTTTTTTTATACCTCTATAATATTCTCGTTTCAAACAGTAAAAACTCGAGTTGTGTTCTTTTCGAATCCTTTTCTGAATTATTGATAGTCTGTGGAACTGAGCTATCGAAATCTATATATATAAAAATTAATTGCTGTTCGTTAGTCTCGCTAAAACTCGAGAACGGCTGGACCGATTTGGCTAATTTTGGTCTTGAATTTTTTGTGGAAGTCCAGTGTTTAAAAGGTGAATAAATAGGAAAATGTTGCTTAATTAAATAAAAACAACAAATTTGTTTTTCCTTTGATGTGTCCATACATAATTTCTATGAGAGAATTTATTGACGCACGGTTTGACAGTTCTGCTGTGAAACAATTTCATTACGGCAGCAGGGTGCATATTTTACGAAGTAATTTTTGGTGTTGTGATATATTATTGACAAATTCATATAAAAACATTATTTTATTTATTATATACAGAACAACGTCTGTCGGGTCAGCTAGTCTATAAATACAATTCAATGTCTTGCAAAAATTAAAAGATTGCAGATAAATAAAATCAAATCATGTGGAAACTGAGGAGTCAGTTGTTGAACTTAAATTCCCACTATCTAGCAACTAAGAATAACAATGAGATCAGCACATTTTGGTTCGTTGTACCCTCGAAATAACTGAATTTAATGTATTAAATTCGCCCGTATAAATCATAAGTGGGTATTTCTACAGTTTTACCGTAACAAGCACACGCCGGCCGGCGCGGTGGTATTTGAATGGCACGCGAGGAATGCGGAGACGTCTCTCATATTTGGCTCATTTTATATGTTACTGATTAACATAACACCACGACGTCTGGAAATTATCATAAAATAGACGGAGCTTAAGGTAAATGCTGAATACATTGAGAAATTGCTATTTTTAAAATAATGAAATTGCATTATCAATCAGAAAGATAAGGACATGTCCGAGAGACGACAAACCTTCAAACAAAACAAACAAACAAAAATATTTTTCTAAAATGTAATTTTAAATAATAATATAGAAATATGTAATTTTTTCTGACAGCTCGTTCGGAAGGCGGATTTCCTTAGAGAAGAACGAGCAAGAAACTATAAGATTGCTCTTTCTAAAACAGAATTGTATTACAGATTCTAATTTTCTTTACTAAATAATTTTAATTACTAAATGCCAATTCAAGTAAATCATAAAAATTAAAATTAATAAGTAAAACATAGTTATAGTTATTGAGCACACACTTAAAGTACAATACAGTAGATGTATCAATCCACACATACCGTAAATAAAATAAAGGCATTATGAAAGCATTTTATTAGCTATTATATAAAAAATATATAATAACTTTAATTTAAAAAAAAAAAAACATAAATCAGATTTCCCGGTGAGAGGATCATTCAGCCAACACAAGCAACACCCGTTCACGAGCATGACGCATGGACTAGCCATCGCCTCCCCCGACCATATTTTCAGCTAGATAATATTATAGCGATACTCACTAAAATGTCTTCTGCGGTCTTAACAGGTCAACCTTTTATTTAAAATTTGTTCCAAAACAGAATGGGTCCCGGTAACTAGTTAGAATTGGGTGACCCGAATGTGATAAGTGTGTCTGTTTTCCAAAGACAAATATTTGAGACGTATTTTCACTTTCATAACAACAATGCTTTGCTCTGGTGGAATTGACTATTATGATTAAAAAGCAATCTAAGAAATATTATTGATAATATTTTTGATCTCCGAAGAAAAAGCGAACAGTGACAATCTAAATGCGAAACATGCGAATAAAGAACTCTTTCTAAAAAGAAAAGCAGCCTTCCATAGCATACAAGCAAAGAGCAGTTGATCTATATAATAACGATATTTTTACATTTTGAAAACTCCAAAAACGACTCAAACATAGCCGAATTTTTTTCAACATCGTACCACATGCTTCACTGTCTCATAACTCTGTCCATTACATTTTAGGTCTGTGGTAATTAATTAACATAGCACCGGACCGGCCGGCGCCCGAATATAGCTCGCTCGTCGCCAAACACCTGATCCACGGAAACAAACATTAGAATCAACCTTAAAACTTGTAACGATGTGCCACCCAATAGAACGGTTCAAGGTTGACGCATAATTATTATGAGCTCGTTATGGATTTTTTCGCACATCGCTTTTAGATTTGGGCTTAGAGATGGTATTTTTTAGCTTCTTTGTAATGGGTATCTTTTTAAATAAGGGACGAGACGAGCAGGACGTTCAACTGATATTACCCTGCCCATTACAATGCAGTACTACTCAGGATACTTGAAAACCCCAAAAATTCTTGAAACACAGTAATGTCTACACATTACTGCTTTACGAGAAAAAAAGGCGCTTTTGTGGTTTCTTTAAACTGGCCGGCATCCTGTGCGGAAAATGGTACATGCGTTCTTCTAGAAATAAATTACAGAAAGGGCAACTGACCCAACTGATGAAAAGCTGTATCATCTGCCGACAACAGTTACTAAAGTGCGGATATAAAAATTCGTTTCACATTGACCCCTTGTAAAGTCATACTGCAGCCGTTACTCTAGGTACGTAGTATCACACGCCTTTAATACCACAAGTTCCCATTCATATCGGAACACAGAAACACATGGCAAATTTTGCTGAAAAATACGCGTTTTGTCCAGTAGTGTAAAGTAGATCAGAGATCTTATTGTTTTTCAATATTCATATACTTTAAGATAGAAATAATAAAAATCCGGTTCGTTTAAGATGAAGCGGAAAAAGTTTTCGTGCATTACGATCATCTCTCCGGGGTGTTATAAATTCTGCATTTTACAACTGGACATAACAAATATATTTAATAATCTTAATACCTAAGTTTGAAATAAATATAACATGTTATTTTTTTAATTTTACCAACAGTCATACAGTGGTAAATCTTGTGATAAAATGTACCTTTAAACACTAAATACGAGGGAACATGTTGTTCTTTTTAGCGCCCCTTTGCCATTTTGGTATCGCCAAACCGATGATATTATGGTCTTCATACTGTTAAGATAAAAGATAAAGCCATAGTTCGGTTTGCAACTCAATATAATAAAGAGCAGATTCTTAAGATCTATCAAATAGTTTTCTCACTGAGGGCGATCATGATATTAACTTCAAAACTTTCTCTCTATACGTACAGATATAACAGTAAGCCCCTACCAGCGGCAATGACCGAGGTAACTACAACAAAAAGCAATAAAAAGCTAATCTAGTCTTATAGAAACTATCTCGGCATCCGCTCATTAAAATATTTACTGCGGGTGGAGTCGAACGGGACGGACGTCTAAACAAACCCTTTTCCTTTAATCCTAGGGCTGCCAAAAATGAAACAATTTGCTTTGCTACCAATGTTACAAATTGGGGGGCAATTTGGAAACCTATACGTTAGGATATTGGTACAGCTGTCTGATAATCGTTGCAATGCACATAATGTTCACTTCATAGCATTAGCTTGATTGATATGAAGATTGGTTTGTTAACTGCATAACAACGCACGAAATGATCGAGACCAATTCAAAGTTTTAACGGGTATCAAACTGCTTCAGACATTTTTAGTCCAATCTCCTTAATTTTATATGATTATAAAATTATTATCATATTTACCACTCTCTTAGGATCAAATAATTAATAAAAATCCATGCACTAACCGAGAGATTGCATTACATTTTGTACAGAATAAATCCAAGGCGGGACAGCATATAGATTTTAGATTGGGTTAGGACTCGATGCAATTTCTTGTCCTTTTAGCTTGCATACTTCTTCTTTATTGTTCGCGACCGCGCTTTAGTAATATTTCAAGCAAATCACACTCAGATGAGGAGTGCTCCCCTGAAATCGTCTCACATCAGAAATTCTAGAATGACTAATAAGATCTCTCATTTCATGAGGATCACGTCTTGATATTAGATAACCTTATATGCTAATAACATCAGCTGCATGACCAGGTGTTTTCCGACAGCCACTATTATGGTTAACGTTTTTTAATGTTGTTTTTGTTGACGCGTAAGGTTAAGGTCTATTATCTCTACCAACATGTCTGTTTTATTGATATATTTCGCAAACAGGATATTTTTCAAACTCCACTTTTCGACAAAAACAGTTATTAAAGTATAGGCTAATAAGAGATAAACGGTCAACCGTCTATTGCCGTATTCACGTGTGGAAACCAAGTCTAGATTACGGGCGCAAGACTAATTAAATTAAACGATGTATAATTATCTTGTTACAAGTGGCAGCCCTGGGCAGTGTTTGTAACTTCATATCCAGACAACTTTCTATGTCGCTGGAGCCTGCATCCGTTGCGTAACTTTTCTATACGCATTATAATCACTTTAGAGATTGAGACAGTGCGTTGCACTGTACTAACACACCGAATAGTTAATGCGACAAGCTTGTTCATCTAACGGTATGGCTCGACAGATAAGCTGTAACCAACGGGTCTGATCAAAGTCCTAAAAAGATCTTCGGTCCATCCTCGGAGAGCCTAGTGACAAACTGGCATGATATGATTCTAGGCAGTAAATTATGTTTATTATTTAGTAAATTTTTATCACAGGTCACGCATGTCATATGGCAAATACAAACCTCCAGTCCAATGGTATTGCAAGGATGATATTCGTTTGTGGCTTGCCTATTAAATTTTCAAAAGAGTGTTACGTAATTTCGCTATTCCCCGCTAGAGTGATACGTGTTGTGACAACTGACAGGTGTCAACAAATGTTAACTTGATGTTGTTTCGTAAACATTCGTGTTTGGATTCAATTGTCGTTCTTTATAATTGGAATTACTAATGAAATGATAAAGTAATGAGGTGAGAACAGCGTAACAGTGCTTTATTAGTAAGTGAAATAAATAATAATGAAGTTATAAAAGTAATATTACGAGGCGAGTACATCATATTTTTATTAAGTATTAGCACTAAAATTCTAAGTCGACAATTTCACGGGTCTCTATTACGGGTTTTATTTTATGAAAATAAGGGACAAGACGAGCAGGACGTTCAGCTCGTAGATCGTAATTAATACGCCCTGAAACATTACAATACCGCTCAGGGTTCTTGAATAACCCCAAAAGTTCTGAGCGAAACTACAATTGCGCATCACCTAGAGACTAAAGATGTTAAGTCTCATTTGCCCAGTAATTTCACTAGCTACGGCGCCCTTCAGACCGAAACACAATAATGTTTAATCATTACTGCTTCAAGGCAGAAATAGGCGCCGTTGTGGTACCCATAATCTAGCCGGCATCCTGTGCAAAGGAGCCTCTCACTGGTAAACTTAGCGCCCGTTTGTTTTGTATTTATTTAATAACATGTAAGTAGGTACTTAATATATATATTTTTTCATAAATTTATTTCATCATCAAATCATTTCGCATATTTTTTTCCTCTAGTAGCATCAACAACACATACATGTAGAAATTTCATACAAGCTCTCCATATCATTAGAATATCACCGTTATGCATTCAATCACCAGACGCTGTCACACATACAAATTGATATTAACTGATACTGCTGTTGAATATCAATTAATTATTTAAAAAAAAAAGCCATTTCATTATGAAAACATTGCAATTCCATCAGGACACTGAACAGCCGTTCAGAAAATAATCAAAAAAGCTGAATAAAATTAGGTCATTACTTCGATGATATAATCAGCGATCGTGATTAAACAGTCCGTTAATGGGTCAGTCAATTAAAGGCGGTTCCCAATATTCAGTCTATCTCTTACTTGATATAAAAATCGTAACTATCGTCGACTTCTCTGTCCCAATAAACTTATCGACGGTTACTCACATTATCCGTGCACGCTGTCTGTTAATGAGACGACGTATAGCTTACCAGCGATATAAAGTTTGTATGGAAATTGCAATTCACGCGTCCCAATATAAGGCGATAAGAATGACTTATCGGGTATATTGGGACAGCTTCATATTAATAATAATAATAAGCCTTTTTATTTCTTGTTTACAACATAGTTTACATAGTTTTTTTTTACAGTTAACACAAATTTACATTGTATTTGTAATTTAGCTTTGGTTAATTTTAGTAATGTGTAAGATTAAATTAAAATATAATATAAACAATTTGTGGGTTAACAAGAACCCCTGTATGAGTAAAGGCCTCCTCCAAAGATGCCCATTCTTGTCGGTATTGTGCTATGAAGCACCAGTCTATGCCAGCTAATCTTTTCAGATCATCTTCTCAGTGCGCTAAGGGTTTTCACCATCTCCTTTTGCCTGAAGGTCCTTTCCACTTGGTAACTCTTATGGTCCACCTGCTATCAGCCATTCTCGCTACATGTCCAGCCCATTGCCATTTCCGCTTTTGGGCGAAGGTCAAATCGTTTGTAGCTTTGGCGATGCCTCTTATCTTTGTGTGTCGTATTTTATCCATTTACTTTATGGTTAACATGCTTCGCTCTAAGCCTCTTTGACATTATTAACGGTATTAATTTCATGCGCAGCTTCTGTAGAGAATTTCCAGGTCTGGTTTCCATAAGTTAGGCTTGGTACAAGACATTTGTTCATAACTTTAGCTTTGAGAGTTATTGGTAAGTTGCTTTTAAATATATCTTTTAGGGTCCAATATTTTTTCCAGGTTTGTTGAATCCTTCTCTCTATTTCTATGGTGTTGCTGTCTTTCTCGAAACTTATCCTTTTTCCCAGGTAAATATAATCTTCCAGATATTCTAAGGGATAACCATTTATGGTTATAGGTCTTTTTTTTCAGCTTCAGATTATTGACAGCTAATTACTGACAGTAGAAGGTTGTAATTTATCACAATCTGTAGATAGCATATTGGGGACGGCCGTAAGAGATGCAATCAAATATGTATTTATTTAATTGGAAGCCAACGTGCATACGGAACCACCCGTTTGTATACCTCCCCGTTCCTCCAAATCAATAGCGCGGATAAGTTGAAATGAAGTAGGTTTGTGATTTTATGCGTCCCAAATACGCACAGAACCCAAATGCGTAAATAAATAAATTTTGAGTTTAGGAGAATTCAATCCGTGGAATGCCAGCAGTTCGTCAATAAGTCCCAGAAGTGAGAGTCATCACTTTAAAACAACAAATTGCTTATATTTACAAGAGCGGCATCTCAAGTCAAGATCCTAATTTGCAAACATTGGGGTTGAGCAGGTTATCAACTGCATAGCAGATCCTGTAGATGAACCACAACCTGAGAGATGAACAAAGCATACAAGATTTTTTGACGATACGTCACTCGAACGTTTGGCTGAGTTGGACGAGCAATCGCACGAAACGCGAAAGGTCGCGGGTTCGAGTCCCCCATCGTTCATAAATTTAGTTTTCAAATATTATTGGTTTACAACATTTTATATTTATTTATAAGTAATACGAAGCAATGCAAATTTAATATAGGAACCCACTTACTTCTTATGCATATAATACAGGATTTTACTATTTAATAAATTACTAATTTGTAGAAGCCAGAATAATTAAATAACCAATTAAATATCTAATAACTTAATATTATAACAAAAAATTTAATCGTGCTTAGAAGCGCATATAAGAAAAATCCTCGAAAATTTATTGCGACGTACATACTTAAGTCATTTAGCAATTAGATATTGATAGAAATTATTGGAGTTAATATTATGCAGTAAACAACTGATATAATATAGGTTTTTTTAATTAATTAAAAATATATAAAACCAGGAGGAAAAACATTTTCTAATAAGAGGATAATGGCTTAAATGAAATGGAAGACCTACATTTTGTGTACACACATAAACCACAAGTTTGTGAACCCGCAATATTATTTTCTTGCTTTTACTCGCGACTTCGTCCGAATCGCTATTATTGTTGTATTTTCATAGTTATTAATTTATGCTAAACATGCTGAGTACACACTCTCGTGGAGTTGCAGCCTATCTTGTACTTAGCTGATTTTTTTGTTTATTATGTATTTGTTTTAATTCTGTTGTGTGTACCTATTAAATAAATAAATAAATGAATTCGCAGCTAAGCGTGAAAGCGTGGCTTTGTTTTGGACTTCCAAACGAATTTTTATCCCCTATTTCAGCTCCTTACAGGTCAAAATTTCAAAACTAGAACTAATATTTATTTATTTCTTATCAAGTGCCTAAATACAAAGTTTCATGGTGTAATATTAGATGATGACGAACTTCCATATATACTTCCATCCCCTATTTCAACCCCACCATGCCTTTTTTTCGCGATTGTAGCCTATGTCCTTTCCCAGGCTTTAGTGTCTAGTCTATCTCTGAAATAATTTTAATTACCAGTGGGAGGCTCCTTTGCACAGGAAGCCGGCTAGATTATGGGTACCACAACCGCGCCTATTTCTGCCGTGAAGCAGAAATGTGTAAGCATTACTGTGTTTCGGTCTGAAGGGCACCGTAGCTAGTGAAATTACTGGGCAAATGAGGCTTAACATCTTATGTCTCAAGGTGACGAGCGCAATTTTAGTGCCGCTCAGAATTTTTGGGTTTTTTGAGAATCCTGAGCGGTACTGCATTGTAATGGGCATGGCGTATCAAATACCATCAGCTGAACGTCCTGCTCGTCTCGTCCCTTATTATCATATAATATATATATATATATATATATAATAAAACAAATGTAATTAATAATAAGTAATGACAATATAGGTGAAAATTTAAAGGTTTCATATTTTTTGTATGTCCCTTACAATGTTGCATACTTTAGCCGGTCTAAATTGTTAAATTTTTACCATTACATAGTTGTCGTTTAATGTTAAAACGGAATCCTTTCTGAAATATCTCCAGCAAAACCTGACAAACCACCTCATAATCCTTAGCAAGGAAATCAAATTAACAGTAATCACCTTAAGCAATACTCGATACAAACAAAAAAAACACAACTTGATTTCCCTCAAAAAGGCCAAAGTTTAATCGTGAGTACACGAGTGCTCTCAGAAAAAAGTACTTACGACTCAAGAACGTATTATAATAAATAATAACAGTAAACGGATGTGTTTAAATCAATTACTTAGACGCAAACGTACGCTCTGTTAAATCGTTTACGTCATAGACTATTCTTAGTATCAACCTGTCATCAAATCTAGAAAAAGTGCTGGTTATCGAATGCCTCTAAAATTACAATAAACACTTTATCTTACACACTAAGTCGCGACGAAGTAGTAGATATTTTTTGTTTATGAAAATACGGGACTACTAAAAATACTGCCCATTACAATGCAGTGCCGCTCAGGATTCTTGAAAAGTATGGTAAATCACATTTGCCCAGTAATTTCACTAGCTGCGCCGCCCTTCAGACCGAAACACAATAATGTTTACACATTACTGCTTCACGGCACGGCAGGCGCCGTTGTTGTACCCATAATCTATCAGGCATCCTGTGTGTAAGAAACTCTAATAACATCATCTTCCAAATTAGTGAAGTGTCACTTGTTTTTAAAAGAAGAATTTTAAATTACCGATCCTTTTAACAATTATCACACACTAACTGACCCGACAGACGTTGTTCTGTTGATAATAAAAAAATCTCTAACGGGTGGAATTTCGTAAAATCCGTTCTTAGCTGACCTCTACTCAGCGAAAGGAATCATCATCATCATAATTTCAGCCGGAAGACGTCCAAAATCCGTTCTTAGCTGACCTCTTCTCAGCGAAAGGAATCATCATCATCATAATTTCAGCCGGAAGACGTCCAATGCTGGAGAAAGGCCTCCCCCAAAGACCGCGCTGACGATCGGTCCTGCGCTGTCCAGCGAAACGAATATTCCTACCAAATTTCAAGTCTCTACGCCTTATGGTCCCAGGAATATCGTGACGATTCAATACAAAAGTGGGAATCTCTTATAAATATATAAAAATTCGGCTTGACTGCAGGATCCACATACGACCTTAAATTCCAAAAATACGATTCCAATTTGTTTACTTGTTTAAGTCATGTAGAAACAGGGGAATAAAATGATTGAGGAAATTTAAAAGGTTTAAAGAGCTAGCTTGAGAGAAAGCGATGTTTGGGACTTCACTATTTAATTAATTTCTGTTTAGTTCTGACTCCAAAAACCAATATTATAAAACATCCTTCAGTACATGCCTATCTAAGAGAGTGTAATTAGTATATACGTTATAATGTTCAAGTGCTAAATCATACAATAAGAACAAGGTTTGCATTTCGACATGCCATGAGAATGTAAGATCGGTGAATCAACAGACATGAAAGAAAATGATACAAGAAAGTGGTGTGAATGTTTCGACCGTATTTGACGTCTAATGGCACTTGTTAGCACCGCGGCAAAATCACTTGAAAAATGGCAGTAGAAGAAATGGATTTACAAAAACAACGTCAATTGGACGTAGGTAAGCAGTAAGGACTCAAACCACACTTTCGTCAAAAGAGAGTGAAGTATGCCATCGTACTCCTCCTGACGGTCGAATCTGTCATGTAGTGAAAACCCTATTTTTTTAATGTACAAGCTCTAAAGTGTCTTTGTGTGGTTTGGATTCCTCGTAATCGAATACTATGTAAGGAATACGTTTTAAAGTTATCACTCGTTTGGATAAGCCTAAAGCTAAAACTTATGACGATGAGAAAAAAAGCAACTGCTATTCGCAGCATTTAAAACCATCACCAATTCTAATACATAATACTGTTGCTTTGTTTACTTTCCAAAACCTTTGACAGTATAAGAAAGACATTTATTTAATTTAAGTTTTCAAAAAAGATTACTTAAAACTTATTTTAATCTGTGAATCAAATTGAGGTTATTTCAACATTATCTGTGGTAAACTACCAGTCCTACGAATTTTCTTCAGCCTCAATATTAATATTGTCCGGGTTCTCCTTCTCTTCTGGCTCTTTCTTGGTCTCTTTACGATACATCAAGTATTCTTTAATTTCATCTCAGATCTTGTACAAGAGTACGATGCCAGGGCGCACTATCAACTTGCAATTGTTTTAACGACTCATAGCTTTGTTCAGATCTTCGAGGCGTGCCTTGAACGTCAGCAAATTGAACAATTTCTTCGACCTCTTCTGTGACACAGTTTTAATATCTCTGAACAAACTGACAAACTTCGAAGACAATGTAGGCGGCGGTGATCACTTAACATCGGATGACCAGAACGCTCGTTAGTCTTCTCTTCCGTAAATAAACGCGTTTAAAAAATAACTAAATAAAAGAATCAAAAAATCCACTCGGCCCTGTTAATCTATTAAAAATATTCCACTCATCTTAAACATAATCGTCATAAATACGACGAAATTTTTAGATCAATTCGTACAAGCGGAATTCTAAACAACAACAATTATTAAAATCCGAATAATAATCGACCAAAACAAGTGTTTGGCGCCACTAAAAGACGTAAAACACCAGAATTTGAATATAAAATAAATGATATACAATATTAAAACGGCAAACTATTCAAGTCTTTAGAAGAACATGTTTACATATTTTCTATTAATGTTTCAATTCCAATTAATAACATGTTACGAGGAAAAAATATATTTATAGAACATCACGTAAAGATTGTAATCAGTATGAATTTTATAAAAGAATATAAAAAAGACGCTTTAGCTATAATTTTCTAAAACCGTTTATAAAGCCTGTAAGATAACCTTTTGTAAAAAATTAGATATGAAACTATCGGTACCAAAAAGACATTGAAATGGTTGACGAGCGAGAAAGGCGTTCGCATTCCAGAACGTTTTACGACCAAGATAATAAATGAACACTCATTAGCAAAAAAAAAAAAGACTAAATTTATTGTAACATGCGATAAAATTTGAATTTCTAAAAAGCAATCGCCAAAATCGCGTTCGTATACGATTCGGTTGCATAATTAAATCTGGGCAGACGGCAGACGCGACAGTATCGGCGCCTGCGTACGCCAACCCGGATCCAAACCTGGGATTCCAGATTATTATCGATGTAGAACATAAATCTAAAGGTCTGCTTCAAGTTTTGTATTATTTCCTTTCTTTACTTTTCCTATATGTCTTGCTGTATAGTTCTATAATATCTGGACGACCGAGCCGTGCTTGAATTTTTAAGAATGTACAAAACTTGAAAAAAAAAATCTGTTAAACATCAGGATTCGAACTGGGGTCTTCTGCTTTCCGGATCACCCAATTTCCCACCTGAGCTATTTTAGTTTTGAAGCTGTTTCTCATTAAAGCACGGATAAAACTACATTTTTTTTAAATTGAAACCTAATTAGATCGATTGCTCGCCCCCGAAACCTTTATACCTTTATACTCAATATCATTAAAATCGTTGGAGCCGTTTTGGAGATTTAGAATATATATATCCAAGAATAGCTCGTTTAAAGATATAATTTAGTAGCCACAGATGATCAAACTTTTAACATTTTTAGGCAGGAGGCCATCAATGCTAACTATAAACAACGGATAACAGTAAAAATAGAATTCAGCTCGATTCAATGTTTCTGAATAGTTGGTTCCCTCTTCGAACCTTACCCAGATAACCTTAGATATGATCACTTGTGCCACAGACATACATGTATTGTATTTAAAGGTCCCAGGAGATCAATACATTAATGCGATGGAATTACCAGATCCCCGTATAGATTAATCTATTGATTATAAAACCTTTAATAAAGATGAAATGATGGTGGCAGTTACGCGACGTTATTATGGCTATGACCATATCTTGGGCAATAATCTTTATTCTTTATAGAATAGCTTGTTGTAATAGATTATGTAATTCTTCCTCATTCCACGTTTGTGTAAGATATTGGCCGCGGATCTGAACGAATACATACATAAAGACAAATTATTCAATAGTTAATAATATATTATATATACTAGCTGACCCGACAGACGTTGTTATGTAGATAATAAAAAAACACTGTTTTATAGGAATTTGCCGATAAAATTTCAAAAAATCAAGAATTATTTCGTAAATAATGCTCCCTGTTGTTATAATAAAATTGTTTCACAGCGGAACTGTCAAAACGAACGTGCGTCACTAAATTCTCTCATAGAAAATATGTCCATACAAAACAAATATTGAAAATAAAAATAATTATGGATCCCAAATCGAAATAAAAACTATCCTATCTCTCAAGTTGGATCAAACTGCACTCCATGAAGTAGTCCCCATTAAAATCCGTTCATTAGTTAGGAGTCCATCGTAGACAAACAACGTGTCACGTAATTTATATATATATATATTAAGATATACATTAAATTAATAATACACATCTTTAGTTCAATCTCTTAAATAATCTATCAAATATCTAATCTATAAAATATAAGATGAACATAACAGGAGATAACAAGAGAAGTCTACCAGTTGTTTTGGTAAACTTCACAATAAATTATTTATTACACGTAATATCTATACTAATATTATAAAGCTGCAGTGTTTGTTTGTTTGTTTGAACGCGCTAATCTCTGGTACTACTGGTCCGATTTGAATGATTCTTTCAGTGTTGGGTAGTCCATTTATCGAGGAAGGCTATAGGATATGTTATATATATATGTTATACATTATATATTTTTTTTTCAAAATTAGGGATTCGTAATAAAATTGCTATTTTGTAACACAAGGTGTAAAATCGAAAACCAATTTTTGCGTGCGCTGCAAAAACTATTGACAATAGAACAAAATGATGTACAATATAATAGGCAATATTTTATTACTTATTAAACTATCGCGTGAATTATACTTTATATGGCAAAACAACGTTTGCCGGGTCAGCTAGTTATTAATACAATTGTATGAAGGGCGATACAAAATTTCTGAGAGTTTTTCCTTTTTTTACGGAAGAAGTAACAGTTTGTGCGGATTTTGTATTGAAAACAAAAGTAGTTCTTTGCGAATAATGCGAATGATAACCAATGAAAAACAGAAGCAACCAGACGTAATTCCATATAATTAGCGAATTCGCTAGAAACTTTGATAATCACTAATCTTAGGTGGAACAAACAACAACTTGTAATGCCTACTAGTCGGTTCAGTCGTATAACGAATTTAAGTAGGAAGGTCCTCAACTCGAGTGTAAATATTTTTAGCGGCAGTGAAAAAAGCAAAATCCTCTTACGGCCTTTCAAATTTGATGAACTTTGCTATGCTTTGCCCTTTGAGAATGTATTCCTATACGAACGCTATTCAATCCTCTAATCACAACGCGTATCTAGCCATTTAATCATATCAGCTCAATTTAGTAACATATTACATACAGCAACACACAGCTCATTGCAAAAATTCGAAGATACGATAATTTTTCACGGCACAGAGTGGAATGCTAACAAAAACGGGGGAAATACAACGCGGCAAAGGTTGTTACGAGCGCCGTGGTGTCGCGGAATGCCGCCGCGACCCATCGCGACGACTCCAAAAACACGATTCGGCGAAATTAACAACGACATTGACACTGGATGTTGAAATGGACCGTTTTAGCCCTAAACAGCTCCTTTAATATGTTATTGTATTGAAAATTGGATGAGAATATGTAGAAAATTTATTAAAGTAGGCGTTACTTTGCGAAAATTCAGAATTATCCAAATGTTTTGAGTTTTCTTTGGTGTTAATTCCGCCAATATTTCTCTTTAAACAATTCGACACGTGTTTCGCCTCTGCACGAGGCATTCTCAGGAGATGTTGACTCACCAAAATTTGGTTGGCAGAATTAACACTAAAGAAAACTCAAAACATTTGGATGAGAAGACGAAAATCTGATCTTTAAGCGCTACGTAGACGCGCCTTTATAGAGTCTTCAACCGCATCTATCACAGTAAATGTATGTATTCTATTTGATATTGAAACATTTCAATCTACTATTTCATATTTGTATCAAGAAACTACTTTTAAAAGTATGTATTTCAGTAATTAAATCATGAAATATTCTGGTGTTGATTGCCCCATTAAAGAGTCGTATAATTTATAGCGAAACAGGTTTATTTTTTCAGTATCGGGGGGCATGTTTTAATAGGAACGTATATTCAACCAACAAGACTAACTCAGTAACTCCAATAAGCCTAAGCATACAAAAGTTTATATTTCTACCTTATATTGATATACAGATTTCACAATTACTGGGAAATTCATTAATATGCTTACGTACTTTACATTAGCTATAATATATTATCAATCAAAGGTTAATATGTTAATTCGTACCGTTGAATCGAAGCGCTACACATCACAATTCAATTTACATCGCCCACTTAGCTCTTCTTAGAAGACTATCAACCACGTTACTTGTACTATCAAATATTCTTTGACCACGTACTAACGGGTATTTTGTGGTATTCCACGTTGATAAGGCAGTGTATTTTATCAAACGCAAAAGAACTCAACCCGATAGATAGGTATTAACTTTTACAAGATCCCAGTAGATTTACTGCGTGAGACTCCACTCGCTGTTAGACAACTTTTTGACCATATTAAATCATATTTATCGCAAGGCCTTTAACATAATATCAAATATATCTATAGAGATTTCTCCTTGGGACGGAATAAGCTTCAAATGAGATAGGGGTCATAATAAAATATCAGTTACCTATTCTTCTAGCACGGTCGGTGTAAATAACGGTTCAAAGTAATTTTTGTAAATCCTATTAAAATAAATAAAATTTTTGAGGTAACTAAGAGTGATAAACACAATAATCATATTATATACATACATACAATGAGTAGATGAACTATATTTTTTTATATAAAAAAGGAGGCAAACCGGCAAGAGGCTCACGGGAGTCAGAAGATGCGTTGCCGGCCCTTGAGGTGGTATGTTAATTATGTAATAATGTAAAAATATGCTCTTTTCTTGAAGGTCCCTAAGTCGTATCGGTTCGAGAAAACAGCAGCCGGCAAGAAATTCAGAATAAGAAGAATACCAGACGTCCACGAGATGCAGGCGGTATTTTGACGTAATGTCCCGTGGAAAAATTCGGCTGCTAGAATCAACCCGAACAGCATCTCTGAGCACTCCCCGTGATAAATGCGGTAGAAGACGCAGAGAGAACCCACATCTCTACGCAACGCCAAAGAGTCAAGCCGATCGGAGATGACTTGATCGTCGATGATTCGAGCCGTTCTACGTTGTATGCGGTCAAATGGAAGAATATGCAACCCAATTTGGAAGCATTTTGACAGTTATTATCGCTTCTTTGAACCTCTTTACATAGTTACAAACGTGTCAGTATGTTGCGTGGAATACATTTTTCGTTTGTTATGGTATTATAATATAACGGATGTATCGACATTATAATATAATCGACAACGTAATATTTAGGCTATCTGAAGATAAAATACAAAACAAACAGAAATAGTATTAGAGAGTGCAGTGTTGTTCGTTAGATAAATGAACTGGAATGTCTTAGATGAGAAAAACAAACAATAGCAGTGAAATTCAATAGCGTCGTTGGTTTCGCACATACTTCTGTCGTTGATGGATTATACCGACGAAGGAATATCAAGATATTATATAGTGGATAAACCTGTTTTATTTCTCAGAATAGTAAAACGGAAACACGATCTAAAATCGACTGAAACTAATAAATCTACTATATTATTGAAATACATATCTGAAGTACATTTATTAGTTTAAATCAAATCATATGCTTTATTCGAGGAAAAAGGAAACCTAAAACTTATTTTGTACGATATATATATATATATATATAGTGATGGACAGAATGGAACACAAAACTATAGTATGTTAGTTGCATCACTTTACATAGTATTATATTGTAATAGAAATTATTTGTAAAACGATGAAAATGTAAATCTTGATTTAAAAGAGTGGCAATGAGTTTTGTGCTTCTTCTTCTCATTAGCTCAACCCTTTACGAAGTAGCAGTAGATTCAATAAGAAAAAATATTATTTTTTTACATTCACAAGTGTCATTTCCGTGACCTATATGAATAAAGTGATTTCGATTGATTGATAGCTTAAAAAGCTTAAATACCATTGCAACCATACATCCCTTCAACCGAATATTTGGTTTTGTGAAATTGCTATATTTTTACCTGGTATTCAGGTTAAAGAAAGATATCATCAGGCGGTTAATCCACACCATTATGCGATGCTGCTTAGAAATCTTGAAACCATTAATTATCGTCATATTTATATTTAAGTTTTAAAAGGTTATCCAGTAATTTCTCTAGTTCCTATTGCACAAGCTGGCATCCTGTGCATCCTGGCACCATAGTGGCTTAACTTAACGTTTCTCTTAGCCATCGTTATGACAAAATAAAATTAACTTAATAAATAATAAAATAATAATACTGATATAAACATAATTCAAATTCAAATATTTTTATTCAAAATAGAATGTGAAATCACTTATTGAAAATCAAAAAACCACCATCCATTCCAAAATGAATGCCTCAGGCCTGAGAAGAATGGGCGCAACAAACTCAACGGGCTTTTTTTTTTCATCAAAAATATGTTTTACAATTAAAGTAACATTTACAAAATAACATTGTACAAATAAACTTATTATTTAATAGCCTGAGGGCGGACGCTCCATTCCCAATCTGTGGTATCATTAAGAAAGTCATTTATGTTATAACAACCTTTACCACACATAACTAAGCAAATGAATCTTCTATTTGGGCTATTCATGCGCACGAATAGAATTAATACAAGCGATGACGAATAATCCGAATGTTTTTGAACTCACGTAACCGCACTTAAATTATTTGATTTTGCAATATTGACACGGCCGCGGCGAGACTAACAAGCTAAAAATATTTATCATTTATAATCGACATAGTGGTAAGAAATACATAACCGAGATTTAAAGACGCTTTCAAAGGGTTTTTTTTTATGTATTTACTAGCTGACCCGACAGACGTTGTTCTGTATATAATAAATAAAATAATGTTTTTATATGAATTTGTCAATAAAATATATCATCATGCAGTGGGGATATGGGGGATATTGAAGGATTGGCGAATAGGCTTAGTTCTGCAGCATATGCGGTCAAGAAAATCAGACGGTTAACTGACATAGATACGGCGAGATTAGTATACTTTAGTTATTTTCATAGTATTATGTCCTATGGTATATTGTTATGGGGCAGTGCGGCCGATATTAATACTATCTTTGTGCTGCAGAAGAGGGCTATTCGCGCGATTTGTAACCTAGGTCCTAAAGAATCATTAAGAGAAAAATTTAAAGAAATAAACATTTTGACTGTTGAACAAACATAAACTTGTTATGCCTACTACTCGGTTGGGTTGAGTTAGTAAGTCTTTTGTTGGGCGATGTATATGCTTCTACAATATGATCCCAGAAAATGTACAAAACAAATGTGTTACGAAATTTAAAAGAATTGTTAAAAAACGTTTGTGTGGGAAAGGTTATTATAGCATAAACGATTTTCTTAATGATACCACGGACTGGGATTAAAGCGGACACCCTCAGGCTCTTTAATTATAAATGTTTATTGTACGATATTACATTGTAATCCATATTTTATATAAAAAAAAAGCCCGCTGAGTTTCTTGCGCCCATTCTTCTCAGGTCTGAGGCAGTCTCTTTTGAATGGGTGGTAGATTTTGACGTTCAATAAGTGATTATAAATCCTATTTTGAATAAAAATATTTGAATTTGAATCAAAAATTACTTCGTAAAATATGCACCCTGCTGTCGTAATGAAATTGTTTCACATCAGAACTGTCAAACCGTGCGTCAATAAATTCTCTCATACAAATTATGTATGGACACATCAAAGGAAAAACAAATTTGTTGTTTTTATTTAATTTAACAGCATTTTCCTATTTATTCAACTTTTAAACCTTCTCTGGAAATCCACAAATAATTCAAGACCAAAATTAGCCAAATCGGTCCAGCCATTCTCGAGTTTCAGCGAGACTAACGAACAGCAATTCATTTTTATAGATATAGATTTATGGAAATAAGGGGCGACACAAGCAGGACGTTCAGCTGGTGGTAATTGATACGCCCTGCCCATTACAATTCATAACCACTCAGGATTCTTTAATAACCCAAAAATTCAGAGCGGCACTACAATTGCGCTCGTCACCTCGAGACATAGGATGTTATGTCTCATTTGCCCAGTAATTTCACTAGCTACGGCACCCTTCAGTCCGAAACACAGCAATGCTTACACATTACTTCACGGCAGAAATAGGCGCCGTTGTGGTACTCATAATCTAGCCGGCATACTATACAAAAGGAGCTTCCCACTGGTGGTTTGACTTAAGATACTTTTAAAAAGATACGATAGTTTCCCGAAAATACAGTTTACACAGAAACCAGACAAGAATACTATATAATATAGAAACGATAGGCGAAAGAAACTCCCATGGGCCACTAACTACACCAGAAAACACAATTCAAAGATACAAATGATTAAGTTTTCTTTAGTGTTAATTCCAATTTCCTCAAATTTTATGAACTTCTAGTCTCGTGCCAGATTTTGGCGAGACAACACGTCCTAAGGATGCCTCGTGTAGAGGCGAAACACGTGTCGAATTGTTTTTAAAACAAATATTTGCGGAATTAACACTAAATAAAACTTAAATCATTTGTATAATTATGGATTTCCGCAAAGTAACGCCTAATTCAATACATTTTACAATTCAAAGAGGAAAACAACAGTACTAATGCTCTTTTGCAGCGCTATTTGAGGTTGCGGTAATACCTCCGACCAACACTGCATATACAGTTAATTCTACTGGTACCACAGTGATTGGCTACTGCAGACCAAATAAATATGGCTCAATCCCCAAAATATAGATAGTCTCTTTAAACTCGATTCCCGTCGGCATAAATTATGACAACATTACATTATAGATGGCCTAGGTTAGATCCTACAGCAGGGATGGGATAAGATGGATTCGAAATCCCATCAGTAGGTAAAATTATCATCAGTCCTCATGAAAACCATTTCAAAAAGGCGCTGGCACCGTTTAGAAAAAGACAACCTGAGAGTTGAACAAAGCATACAAGATTTTATGACGATACGTCACTCGAACGGTTAGCTCAGTTGGCAGAGCACTAGCACGGAACGCCAGAGGTCGTGAGTTCAAGTCCCGCACCGTTAATAAAATTTTGTTTTCAAATTTTATTCGTGTATTAATCCAAGGAGTGAGGGTTATCACTTTAAAAACATAACAAATCGTTTCGAAGAAGGTTCGTCATCTCTGCCAGCCTCTCTAGAAGAATGGGGGGGAGGGTGTATAATTATAATCAGAGTTTAATATAGCCTTATCAAATTTTAGCTGCATATACTAGAATTTTATCAATTAACTAGCTGACCCAGCAAACGTTGGATTGCCGATATTAAAATCGCGATACAAAAGTAACTGTTGATCGTAGATGGGTGAAAATTTGAAGTTGTATGTATTTTTTAATGCTGACTCATAATAAAACAAATTTAAAAAAAAATATCAAAAAAATTAAAAAAAAAAATCGTTTGGATCAAAAACCACCCTTAACATTTAGGGGTATGAAAAATAGATGTCCGATTCTCAGACCTACCCAATATGCACTCAAAATTTCATGAGAATCGGTCAAGCCGTTTCGAAGGAGTTTAACTACAAACACCGCGACATGTGAATTTTATATATTAGATATTCTCTGTAACAGTAGTTTTATTCGTTAAATTGTTCATTGTCATAAAAAATTTACAACTACCGACACAAGCCGAACCTGTTTCACAGCAAGTAGTACAAAAAAGGAAACAATTATCTGCGTGTTACAAGGAATTATCGTGCAGTAACCCCAACCATCATCACACATAATAATACATTCATGTGGGTTTATCCGAAATAAAAAACTCCAATTGTATTGTTTTATAAAAACACATCCGGGTGTGGGAATGATATTAAAATGATAGATCGATATAAATTATTAACAACTATAAGTATTGTGATTGCTAAGATAGTCTTAGGATTATAATATCTAGGATGTGAGCCGTGTGTAGATTAT
Organism: Leptidea juvernica; assembly: GCA_949711755.1. Lineage (NCBI taxonomy): Eukaryota > Metazoa > Arthropoda > Insecta > Lepidoptera > Pieridae > Leptidea > Leptidea juvernica. The sequence goes on along the minus strand of CATIXQ010000037.1, from coordinate 4,594,727 downwards.
GGGCGCCTATTTCTGCCGTGAAGCAGTAATGTGTAATTACTAGTGAAATTACTGGGCAAATGAGACTTAACATTTTATATCTCAAGGTGAAGATCGCAGTTGTAGTGCCGCTCAAAATTTTTGGGGTTTTTCAAGAATCCTGAGCGGCACGGCATTGTAATGGGCAGGACGTATCGATTACCATCAGCTGAACGTCCTGCTCGTCTCGTTCCTTATTCTCATTAAAAAACGAGAACAGGGCTCATCTGAAGTCATATGCTGAGAACGATGCCCTCTCACATATTCGGAACACATATTCATACACACTATAAACATATCTATTTAATAATCATGTATCACAAGCACAAATTATTCAGGACTTCTTCTTCTTTATTTTATATAATTTACCAGCGTTATTATTTCATTATAATTTAATCTCCCAAACTTTGTTAAAGGCAATAATACATGTATATAGTTTATAGTATTAATCTGTAGAAATGAATGCTGTAAGGTTTGCTTAAAATAAATAATTAAATAAATGTAGAAAGCCATTTAATACTGCTTGAATTTATCATGAGCATCAAGTTGTTAAATCTACTAGGAGTATTAGGAGTACCTAGGGCCGCCAAAAATATAAGCCCCGATCAAAAAAGCTTGGGCGGTGAGCGAAATTAATAAGTACCTAAGCTGACATACGCTGACTGTATGCAGTTCAGTATCTCAATTTCTATTATACGAATGTTAGTCGAGGCGTTAATATATGCCAGTGACCATACTGATGGAGCGAGGGTAGGTGACCAGTGTTTACAAGTCGTATTCAAATGATTGCGAAATTGGCGACCACGTACACTTAGGCACTTACACAAGACGGACGGATGATCAAGATAGCAGGAATAATATGGATGAGAGCAGCGCAGGACCGATGGTCGTGGAGATCTTTGGGGGAGGCCTTTGTCCAGCAGTGGACGTCTTGATTATTCAAATTTCAAAATAATTATTAATTAATAATGACGGAAACAAAAATTATGTTATTTGGAGTAGTATTAACCGAACGTCTGGGTTTTGAACGCTAAACATTCCGAGGTCAATTTCTGATTTTTTAATTACAACATGTGTTTTGAAAAAATAAAAAGTACAACAACCAGCCGACGATACCTATCATACGCTATAATATAAATTTTTAAAAGTATCTATTTATATAAAAATGAATTGCTGTTCGTTAGTCTCGCTAAAACTCGAGAACGGCTGGACCGATTTGGCTAATTTTGGTCTTGAATTATTTGTGCAAGTCCAGTGTTTAAAAGGTGAATAAATATGAAAATTCTCCGGTTTAAATAAAAACAACAAGTTTGTTTTTCCTTTGATGTGTCCTCGGTCGTTCAGAAATCAAATTGATTTTTTTTTTATTTCATTGTGATTCAGCATTAAAATATACACACCACTTCAAATTTTCTTATATTATTCAGTTCCATCGACAGAAACCCTATTTCTGTGGATGGAACAGAATAATATGCAAGATGGCAATCGAATATAATAATTATTGAAATACGGTACACTTTATGTACGATTTGATAATATTTGGTAGGTCTGAGAATCGGTCGTCATCTATTTTTATACCCCAAACTTTTTAATTATTGAAAATTTTCTTATTACTTTATATGGCAATACAACGTCTGCTGGGTCAGCTAGTTATTTATATTAATTTAGAGAGAAACGGTTGTAACAAAGTCAATTCTGGCCAATAAAGGGTTATAAAGAATTTATTAGACTTAAAGTGAGTGAGTTTATAGTCACAAAGGCCGTAAAAGAATCCTGTAGTAATTACCCGCAGTTCACGAGACGTTCGTTTATTTGTGCTATATATCAGCTTGGTTATAGACAGTCTCTCAAAGAAAAATTTAAAGAAACCAATATTATGACTGTTCATTGTCAGTACATTGATGAAAATTTAATATACGTTCACAAAAATCGTCATCTTTTTGCTCTTAATAGTGATTTTCATTATTATAACACTAGAAATAAGGGATTGCTTGTAGCTAATTCTAGTAGGCTTCATAAGATACATAATAGCTTTAAGGGTAAATGTATACACTTCTAAAATAAAGTCCCAGCCACTGCTCAGGCATTATCTATAAATAAATTTAAATGTTTTATAAAAAAAATGGCTCTGTCGTAAATCCTATTACTCCACTGCTGAATCGAATCGAAATGATCGGACAGCTTGGGACTAGATTTTGATTATTTTATAGCGATAGAAACGACTGTACAATATTGTATATTTTTATTGAAAAGAGCGCAAAAAAAATGCTGGGAGTGTTTCTTGCGCCGCTTCTTCTATCTCAGAGCGCCATTTGTTTCCGAAGCGGTAGTAGTATCTAGTAGTTATCAGAAATGACATCAAAAAAAATTCTAAAGGAATCAATTTTGAGAAAATAAATGCCTTCTATTTCGGTGTGATCGTAAACAAAATCGCTCGTAAACTTGGGTGTTTAGCGATAGCTCCGTAATTGGCGATGTTATGCAAATACGGCGACCTTACGAGGACGCCTGCCGGCCGGTGTCGATGACACTAGCATTGCTTCGGTTCGGATGACTCTCAGATAGATTTCTAACAGATAGACCAGCCCATTGGCCGAATCGTCACACAACCTGCAGTTGGTATTTGACTTTGTGGTGTGTACGACTTTTTTTTGGATGGATGAATTGTCTGATTTTAAGTGATCACCCACATTCTCTTGCAACAAAACCAGAGGAATCATAGGAGCGTTGCCTGCCTTTAAGGAAGGTGTGGTTTTAAGGAGGATTAAAACGTGCTACACTCGGTCGCGAAATGTCGTCGGGTTAAATGAATAAAATATAAAAATTAAATATTCACGCAAATAACGTAATGTAAAAAATGCAGTACACGTGTTTTAATATTTTAAATAGTATTTTATTTAATTGTGTAACACTCCCGTTAATCCAAGACTTGCAATTATCATAGCGGTTTCGATCTCGCAGCCGGGTTCTCGATAGGCTTATAGACATTTTAAATAATTTGATCTTTTAAAGTGATGTCCCCTCACTTCTGGGATTAATTATTACAAATTAAAATTGTAACCAAAAATCTATGAACGATTCAGGACTCGACACAACCACAATCTGAGAGTCGAACAAGGCGAATGAGACTTAACATCTTATGTCTCAAGGTGACGATCGCAGTTGTAATGTCATTCAGAATTTTTGGGGTTTTTCAAGAATCCTAAGCGGCACTGCATTGTAATGGGCAGGGCGTATCGATTACCATCAGCTGAACGTCCTGCTCGTCTCGTTCCTTATTCTCATAAAAAACGAGAATAGGGCTCATCTGAAGTCATATGCTGAGAACGATGCCCATTAGACTGAACACTACACACTACTCACAACTTACAACACTCTCACATATTCATACACACTATACACACATCTATTTAATAATCATGTATCACAAGCACACATTGTTCAGGACTTCTTCTTTTATATTTTATATAATTAACGATGCTGGACTCGACACAACCACAATCTGAGAGTCGAACAAGACATACCAAGCTTAACGATCCATGCGTCACTCAAACGGTTGGCTCAGTTGGTATGAACGCTCGGACTGAACCCGAGAGCAGCGAGTTCCGCATAGTTCATAAATTTTCGGTTACAAATTTAATTGATAGATACTCGAACGAGTTCATAATCGCCACCCAACAACACAACACAACAAAAAACACTGGAATTCCTCGAGAGACATTTCAAAAAGGCCCCGACCTCGTAACTCGTCTGCCCTGATTCGGTTGTTCCGTGTCAACGACTCGCCGCCTCGTCCTTCGAAGGTTGTTTCATCCAGCTTCGTAATACCATTATATATCTGCTTATTAAAGTTATACTTCTTTAGGCACGTTGGGAAAAAATGATCATAAATCCTTCATTTTGCTAGAAAAAATGTAACAATGGGTGTAAATAGTTTGAAGGTATCAATGTTATCGGCCATTTCTGGCATGCAAAATTATTATTAAGTGTTAATGCATTTTTCTTTTCATTATAAAAGTCTAGTTATTATTATAATTGATTTAACATTAGTAAACTCTATATTTAAAGTTGACCTAAGTGTCAATGATGAGAGTGAAATTTTAAAATGCGCGCGCATCACTGTTTTGTGTTTTGTGTTACAAAAATAACAGGGTGAAGTTGGTTCCAAAAATTTTCTGTTGTTTGCGACATTCGTTATTTTTTTATGTTTCTTCGTCGATTATTAGGATAGGCAAAGGGTTCAAGCCCGTACAGCCGTATTCGTTATTAATAATTGATTGTCAAAGCCATCGTTGCAAGATTTTTACAATATTGCTCTTTCTACAAACGTAGAATAGCACGAGGAATAAATAGTTTTAAGGATTTTCGCTTTGTTAGGCCAAAGAAGTATAACTTCTTGCGTGCGTACATAACTACACACACACTTTGTTTTCATTTCATATGCACTTGAGATGACGATAAACAAAATTAAAGCTTATGTTTTCCATTTATAATTAGTAATTAATTATTCAGTTTCTTGCATGTTTTAAAATGCATTATGAGTGCATTACGAGTAGTAGGTCATAATATATACATATATATTGTTTTCGTATTAAGAAATTCATTTTCGAATGTAATTAGGTACTGCATTTGGAAATTCAAAATCATGCTACGATGAACAATGACATTCTCGTCTGTCTTTCCTCTCTACAAACATGATAAACCTACGCTTAATAATAATGAGGATATAAGTTTGCTTACAAATCTATACATTAGTGAACATATTTTTGTGATCTGTGTGAAATCCGTCGCCCATGGACATATCTCAACCCTTATTTTAAAATAATCAAAAAAAAAAAATACATTATCTCACGAAAATAGTATATGATTGTCAAGTTTCGTTCAATTCACAATTTTATTAATAGCTCGCTAGTTCCTCGCCCCCCGCCACCGGTAAGATTCCTACATTGATACAATTTTATTAATAAGTAGGTTTAATTTTAGGGAGGACTCTTGATTAGTCTTATATGCCATAAATCTTGTTATTTTCCAGGACAAAAATTCAATTACTTGCATATTTACGATCAATCAACTATTCCACACAGGCCGATCTTTTACTGGCAATCAAAAACTAGTGATGTATTTTAATAAAAATCCTTGTAGATAAAATATTATATTTTTCTCTCTTGCCGGCATCCTGTACAAAGACACCTGCCATTGGTAGATGTCATATGTTTGAATAGATTTACTAGTTTATTGTCTTTTTTATATGAAAATTAGAGACGAGACGAACAGGACGTTCAGCTGATGGTAATTGACACGCCCTGCCCATTACAATTCAGCGCCGCTCAAGATTAACGAAAAACCCAAAAATTCTGAGCGGCACTACAATTGCGCTCGTCTCCTTGAGACATAAGATGTTAAGTCTCATCTGCCCAGTTATTTCACTAGCTACGGCGCCCTTCAGACTGAAACACAGTAATGCTTACACATTACGGAAGAAATAGGCGCCGTTGTGGTACCCATAATCTAACCGGCATTCAGTGCAAAGACACCTCCCACCGATAGATCCCATGCCTCGCAAAAGAATTACGAGTTTCTTGTCTGACACGTTCCTAGCACTGTCATGGCACGATACGGTGTATAAATAACACATGATAATACAACCGTTCAAAACATTGTACGCCTGCGTGCGTAGCTACGTGCACTACTATACTTAGTACGTACAGAGCACGCTAACGGCGACGTATTAACGCGGGCGCCCCTACCATCGGCGCCACTCACACACCGCGCGACCTCCCGACCACACGCGCCCTGTAGACCAGCAGACCTCGCTCCAGCATCACGTCAGCATATGCCATGTGCCAGTGAAGTCGTGCAGACAGTGTATCTATTGTGAAGTGACTGAACGTGATGTGTGTCTAATATAAACCGCAGCCTCAACCGTTATCAGATAAAGTAAGATTGCAGTGTTTATAACTAGAAATTAGTTCGAAATTTCAATATGTGACCGACGATAACAAGAATCTCTTTAGGAATAATAATAAAACAGAAAAAAATTAGCTTAAATCAAATCAAACACTTTATGATAAAATTATTAATAATTAAACAACAAAACTATCTCTAGTAAATTACTGAGTTCTGGACAACTCAAAAAGAAAAGTCTTCAATCTTCTAAAACGTATTAAATAAATACGTTAGACATTTTAAACGAATCCGACACCAAAATATTCATTAAGCTAAATTACTTTTAAGCTATCAATAACTTTTTAGTATTGTTTAAAACTCCTTTGAATCTCGTAAGCCCTTTGAGTTTTTTCCGCACAGCCAACTAATAACCGTTTTGACTACCTGGTCTGGGTTAAAATTAGGAGTTATAATTCGCAAGACGACCTAAATCACACGGGTCTAACATACAGTATCAACAATATAAATTCGCAAACAATACGACAGGCACCACGACATTATATTTTATATTTCACAGACCTCCGCAGCTCAATGACGAATATAAAGAAACACCTGTGAGAAAACGCAAACAAAAGTTATTCGGCCTACTGCGTGTGTGTAAAGAATAGTCAACAAACACTTATTCTACAATGGCATTATCAGCGAATCAAAATGCTCATTAAAAATCATTATTAAAGCATTTAAAAACATAGCGTCTTAAGCTTGTGAGTATTTCATTACACACAACTTTGATTGTAATCATTGTTAACTTAAAACCGATTAGAACAACTTAACACATCCTTGCAAATATCAAATGGGATGATTATTTGTTTGTAACGGTTAAATTTTGCACACATTGTCAGGGGTACAGATATCAGAACGATATAGCAGTCCCGCTACAAACTCTACAAAGGTCACGAAATGTTTGTTTACAAAAAAAAATTTAAATGTTTGCACAAAAATGTCAAAAGTGACAATAACACGCGTTAATCAAAGACAATATTAATTCGGGATAATATAGGATCAATTTTATCCCGAAATTGTTAGGAGTGATGGAGTGTGTTACAAATACAACGCGCTACTTAGCTAAAATCTACATTACAGCATATATAGGAATGTTTTCTAAGAATAGATATAATACCAGTAAACAATTACCGCATACATGACTTTGAGAGAAGAAATATCTCTTTCATTACTTATCATAATGCAGGTCACAATATAACGTAAGCGGTTAATACTTACGATGAGAATAAAACCATTAGTCATTCTATAATATAAACCATCGACGCCACACAGCATTGATAAAATCGAGGGAATTCCAATAGTGTGTCCTGTTCGAGCGTGGAATTTAAAATCTCAACAGCGAATTGATGAAAAAAAAACGCGTGACACATAACATAACATCCGCGTAACGGTGTTAACTAAAATATTCATACAAACACGAATTGTTAGTTCAAAAAATATCGGAATTTACGTGACGTTAATGAATTACCGGATTACAATCGAGTTATGACGCGTCTCGAGCTCTATCGAGTGATCATTGCTTGGTGTATTCGTTACGAATCGAAGTTCTTGAAAAAAAAATCGATTTGTCCAAAGATTAGTAATTGAATTAGAATGCTGAAATGTTGCACGATCATCATTAATTGTTAGTCGGTTAATAGAAGATGATTTTAAATGTTGTGCGCTGATATGATCACCTATAAGTAGCTGAACCTAAATTCATCCGAGGAGAATATACCTACATACAATCAGGCCTCAAGTACACTCAGTCAAGATATAATTTTGTACGCCTAAAAGTCAAGTTTCCCAACACAACTCGGTATTCAAGTTTGCGCAGTCAATCTACTTTCGTACATTCCCCTCTTTCTCTGGTACAACCAAACCACTTTTATAATGCCCTTTTCAAAACTAGTATTACATTTTCTTTAACTCCACTCTCAACCCAGTTAATAAATAATCATTGCCACCGATTTGAATAGCTGATTATATTGAGAATAATCGTAAAGAAAATCAACAATAATTGCTCTTTTGCATACAGAAGTGATGAGTTTTGCTGAGTAGGGCGTAATGAACTTTTGAGTAAAAGTGACGACGTAAGTGAATACCGAGATGAAAGTGGCGCAGCACGAATGCGGTTGTTACATCACGATAATTAACACCATCGTGTCAATATCGATGTCCGTAAACAATTAGTCAAGGTCCCACTCGAGGAAGTCAACAGTTTTGGTACAATTTGCATATCAATCTGTTTCTATATTGGAAACGTAACAGAGGGTTTCGATATTATAATAAAATTAACAACAGATTTAAAATTGGATTTAAACAATCCACAGATTAATCACTGAACAACTATACATAATGTGATGAATATGAATGATGGAGTTATGGAAAGATGAGTGACGGTAATATTTAATTCTATGATAAGAGAAAGAATAAAAATAATGACAACAATAATACAATACAATAGAGGTAGTAAAAAGAAAATCTTCGAAGCGCACTAAAAAAGAGAACTTAAACGATGGGACAAGTTCTATCAATTACTTTCAATAGCAAATAAAATCCTAATAAGGAATCAGCGACAAAAAACCAAAGGGTAATGTGAAGTATGATAGAATGTCGCATTTCCAATTACGGTAATGCAGTTGATGACACAACAGTCACCTGCCCGACAGCCTTAAGTGTAATTACCGACAGCCTTACAAGACACATGCGTCTAACGGAATATACATGTATGAGGTTCAAGAAATAACAAGATGATACAACCTTCAATTCATATTCCTAATTCGAATTTAATTCTGAATTATGGTTACATAATATGTACATCAAAGCCATTATGCAAATTGTATATTAAAATAATTTTTACTCCCATTAAAAAATTGCCAACGTAACATTCATTAATTGTTACAAAAAAATATAGTAAGTGATTTTTTTTGATAAAAACTAATATTTTTAAAGATATTGTTCTAAATAGGCTAATACCATAAAGTGTTAAAAATGGTGATGAGCACGGTGTACGAATAGAAATCCGAAAGAACGATTCTGCAAAATTCACGGTCCATAAAAGCGTTGAAAAGAACACAATAACATCACCTTTAGGATCAATAACAGAACAAAACATTTTTAAAGAACCTAAAACCATTTCCAAACCAACAAAATACTGCTCGGTTTACAGCCTAGTACTGTTGTAGTTATGTTAAAATGAATTTATTGCAAAACAATTGAGCGAAAGTATTTTTATGAATTTCAACATTTGCTATTAAAATATTCAGCTCTCCTCAGTCAGCGAAGGACTCGGGCGCAATCTAAGGTTGCCTATTATTCGCCACGCTCCGAAAACCACCTAAAGGTAACGCCCAAAGCGGCGTAAAAAATTTTGAAACGCATTGCACAAGCTCATATTTAACAATAATGGTAACCAATATAAGACATTATCTAAAATCAGCTAATTGGCGTTTACTTCACAGAAGTAATTCTTCGCGGTAAGTGGTTTAGATCTACCACAACGAATCGCAAAGATAACTCGGTACTTACCGAAAGCAGCTTGTATATATTGTAATTCTTACCTGCAACAAAAAGATTTAATCATTTAGCTATTTTTAAACACGTTTCTTGTTTAAAGCAAGATACAAAATAATCACGCATAACTTTGTAATTTTATACCATGTGAAGAGTACGAAATATCTCTCGATGCCGTAATAGCAATTACGAGAGTATGACAATAAAACATTGCATGGCAGATTATATACAATAATACTCCATGTGACCACTCTCTGAAATTACGAAACAAAGCATCAAGAAAGTCGCAAGCAAACAAAGAAAAGAAAGCGTGCACCGCACCTATTACAAAACCGAAGCACGTAGATGAGAAAAAGCAGTAGACGCCTAATGATGCACCGAACAAACAACTTGTGATAATAGAAGTAAAATAACTTTGGACAAAACCGGAAATAAAATCTCAACTTTAAAATTGAATCATAAATGAAATAATAAAAACAAAACTTTAACATTATCTTCAACGATAAATGTGTAATAAACATGGCTCTATATAGTGAACGCTGAAACCAAAATAATCGCTGTAGGAAAGACAAATACATTATTAAATTAATTAAGAATTATTGTGCAACATTAAAATATAACAAATAACCTTGAATGTTCGAGGTATAATAAATCATAAGCCGCCTAACAATGGGGCATACGACAGAGATCAAAGAAATAGTTTGAAACACTTGTGCATTGTGGCCCCGAGGCAGCGCGTGCGCCTAACTGCTTTATAGCAAGTCACGACCGACAGCTATATTGAATTTTTGTTATCATTTAAAACATTTGCAAATATAACATGAAGACAATACAATATTTTATTTATGAAAATAACTAAGTGATAATAACTACTCAGGCTGTTCGAAAACAAAGAAGAAACTGAAGAAATGAAATTGGGAAACAAGGATGCAATGCCTGTGCCCAATAGCCCTGTGCTAGTCAATATATTAAATAAGCCTTAACGGTGATGTGAATAACATAATGCCGTCTCCATTATTTACAAATCAAAGACAATTCGACGACTACATAGATGACATAATATGCGGACCTGCAACATGCCAGTTGCATACGGCGCGTAATTTGAAACTAGTTACTTACATATCGGTATTTGCCTTGACCAGTGCGATAGCGCTTGACAAAACCGTGGCCCTACATTTTATGTAAGAGTTCGATCGATAGAATTATAATATCTAATACTTAAACATTTACAGATGATAATAATGAACAATTGCAACTCGATCTGATGATTGGAGAAATGATTAATATTACGTCAAACAATACAGTGCTTTAACGTGTAATTACAAAGATTGTTTCGTTACCGAGTGTATAACATTACATCGATCAATCTTAAGGCAAAACAAGGCGCACGCGTAGATAACAATCGGAAAGAATGAATGTTTTGATTCAGTCCTAACGGCATGCATTTATATGAAACAAATGAGGTTATTCAAAGAAGCAGTAAATTTACTTAAACAGGCAAATAACTATATAATACGGGTGTTAACAATTATATAATTTAATAGAGGCCGCGAAGGTAATGCAAATAATCTGTATCCTGTCGTAGTTAATGATCGACTTCAGATTAGAAACTGCAAAATCAATCATAATAAATACATAACTTGAAATAAAATATCAAATAGAACAGAATTAGCCTTGACTGCAACAGCACATATTACTCCAATTCGTAATATAATAATAAAAATAAAAATGTGTTGAAGTATATGTCAGTAAAGTAATAAAACCACAGTATTTCTACCGCGATTGTGTTTGTTTTCCGTCGTACAGCTAAGCTCAAGGAGATCAATATATGCAATTATGTCTTGGTAGATACAGCTTTGCTGAGAGCCAGTCTATATAATTACGTAAATTGCGACTGGAAGCCTTCAATTCACGATTTTCTACTCATATATTGTAAATAGAAAATACAAATTATAATATACGTGGCAGCCACGACACGAGATCTAGAAGGTTTAAATTTGAAATAAATAGCGTACTGTCACACGAATATGGATTACAAAGGCCAATGGAAAGTTGGGACAGCCAGCTAACCGAGCTGTGAATACAAATTATCAATAACGAATCCAATTATAAAAACCACATGGACATCTGAACAAATAGAATTAGCATCAACCGAAATTGTAGTTCTTTATATATACTGTTTTGTAATTGGAAACAATTTATGCACAAGTAATAAACATATTTACAAGGGTATTTATTTAAACAATGTTGTAGTAACGAGGGCGAAACAGAAAGTACGGTAACGACCGGATTTTGAATCACAGCACGTTGCGACCGCAAAAAAAATCGGGCACCTTGCGAGACAAGGCCGTGGTGGTTGTCGCATTTTTTATTCAACGCATTCATACGCATGTGTCTAACGCTTGTACTACATTCCTTAGAAACTATACCTATAACTTCGCTTCAAGATTGATTTTCTAATAAGTTCACTCAATTATTATACTGTTCAAGAATATATTTATGTATGCATATTCGCAGATCTCCGACCGAGTGATACATTATTAATTTAATCCATGATGAATATAATCTTTAAATATTTTATTTTATTATTATTATTTTATTTTTTATATTATCTTTATTCACTAAATTTTAAAAGAGTGTTATATCATAAATTAAAAAAAAAATATAAGCAAACTTCTGATAACTGTTAAGAAAAATGTCTAGATGGCTATAATAATTAATGTAAAGCAAGCTCTCATAACCAGACAATAATTGCAAATGAAAATCGTTCCATATGATTGGAATCACTTCACTTCATAAAATGAACCAAGCACGAAACCCTTGATAAGTGATCAAATAAAAAATCAAGGAACAAACGCAACAGTAGGAAGGTTAACTAGTGTGATCAACGAAAGGATTCTCAAGATGAACCCATCGAAATGTCAGCTATCATTTGAGCCTGAACTTTGCCTACGTAACATAACAATCTAAGGATTGATAGTCAAGAAAATATCCAAACTCGCTACGACGCGGTAAATTGTTCGCAACTTATTGCACAATCAACACGTTCTGATAAAACATGAACTGAAACGATTGATTCAATCAAGGTTGTTACTTCATAGTTGTGCACTAAACGTCGGGGTCTTAGAACCCGGTAATCATTTCGATGCAAAACGATAGCATAATTTATAACCGATTGATTTTCATACTGCTATGTGTAAAACAAAAGATATTTCAAACAGCGAATTGATTCTTTAACCAGGGGTAATAACTCACAATGAACATTACGAAGTATATGAGAATAAATAAAATTTATAATTAAAACTAAAACGTAACAAATAACAACTATCGTACAGTCTAGATCATTTTAAAGTTAAAACAATAACCGCAAATGAGAATACGACCTCAAATGGAAACAATAAAGGCGGTTTTGTCGCAGGCACCGCGGCCTTCCTGTAGTTCTTACTTGTTACTAATTGTTAATTTCCAAATTAAACGCTTAATTCTCAATGCCAGCTAGTCGGCGGTGGTCAGACTGTCCGAATTTATAAAAGGCGAGCATTGGCGCGCACGCTGCCAGTACTAGAAGTAACTTGCTGAGGTTTTTGTCGCCACTAATCCTTTCACTTTATGTGTTCATGACCGCGAACGTGTCGCGTTTAATTAAGAAACTTAGATAAGTTGAAGTTTTAAATTACTGAATAAAAATTAATGGTGCAATATTATAAATAATGTTTTCTCTATTTTCAGATGGTGAGACGGGCACCGTTAGTGCTATCTTTAGCGCTGACATGGCTTTGCGTGGCGCATTCCAGTGTTCTTGTGCCCACATATGTTTTGCCGCCTGACTCGTTCGTGCGCGACCAACGCTCACTTGGTCCAGCGCCGGACTCAGAGACAGGAGAATCACAAAGGACAATAAAGCGACTTATTGGTGGACATATGAAAATAAAGACTGAGAAAGAACACGGAAGTCCGAAAAATTCCATAACCTTCACGGACAAAAGTGACAGTGTAAAGTTTAATGGAGTGATCGCGCCGGACCAGTCGGGCGGCAACGTTGGATGGAACCAAGGTATTTGGGACGATGGAATGCTCATGTCAAGTGCTGGAGAAGGAAAAGAGACTAAAAAAATCAAAGAAGACGATGAGGATAAAAAGACTTTATCCGACCAAGTAGCTGAAGGGAAATACGGCTTAATTCAAAACGAGTTATTTTCTAAAACTCCGAAACGTCCGGGTATACTTAGTTACGAAACTAACACTGAAACGAGATCTAAGGATAATTTACAAAACTTAGGTGGTCTCAAGAAAGATGAAATTTGGCTTGCAGAAGACAATTTGCTCGTTATTAAGGGTGGTTCATTCCCGGAACGAACACAGGAGGCTGACCAAAAACTATGGCCCCCAATAGATAACTACGAGGCGCCTAGAAGGCAAGTAAAATTACCACAGAAACCTAAAATACCCCCGCCCTTTCCAGTACGTCTTTCCGACGACGGACCGCTCATCTTCCTTACTCCAAACGGTAGTGTCCCTGCGTCCTTTTTCCCTACCTACCCTTCGGGAGAAGGCGAAGGCCCTCTACCTCCACCGCCATTCCTTTACCCATCAGGAACGTTCGACTCCCCGGGTGAAAATAAGAGAAACACTTCTTCCGGGGGACCGACGATGTCAGATCCTCCGTTCCCATTCCTACCTGGGAATGCGAGCGAAGGGACATTCCCATTCCCCCTATCCATGAACGGCTCTTTTCCAGAAGGCTTTCCTCCGGGCGCCGCATTTCTACCACCACCGAGCAACCAAACCGATCTGTACGACGAAGACGACCCTTCGATATATTATCCGCCGCCATACAATTTTTCTTATCGCACTGACTATAAGAATAACGTACCGGCTGGACCGTTGGTACCTGGAATTATACTACCGCCACCACCTGATTTCTTTGCTCCTCTAGAAGAGAAATCGACTACCGAAGAAATCAAAACTACGTCAGTTCCGATAACCCATACAAGGCAAAAGACGACAATGAGACGTCCATCAACACCGACAACAAATAGAGGAAAATATAAGACAAGACCCACGAGCACGGAATTACCAAAGACAACCGAAATTCCAACAACAACATCTGAGGCTACAACCACAGTCAAGCACAGAAAGCCACAACGTCTTAACTCTGTTTCACATAGGATACCTGTTCGAATTCATAATCAACCAGAAGAAATAATTTCAAGGCCTAAAACTGAAAAGCCAGTACATAAATCAAGAACAAAGCTTACATCAAAACCACTTTCGGTGTCTGTTATTTACGACTATCCAAATCAAGTTTACGATAACAGCCCCCCTGCAACCACACAGGAGCCTTACTCAATCTATAGCGTACCACAAAAAGTAGTTGACGAAGAAGGTAATGACATAACATCGACATCTGTCCCAATCAGATCGTATTATTCGAACATACAAAACGATGAGATTCCTACTACTAAACTTCAACCTGTATATAACAGGAAACCACAAGAAAACGCTATTGCATCATTTTACTTCTTTGATGAGCAACCGAAAACATCTAAATCCCCAGATACATATTATGATGGACGGAACTACTACGACACTGTGCAAGTTCAATCACCTCCGAAAACTAAACAAAATAATCAACATATCCAATACGAGCCGACAATTGAAATACCTTATAGCAATCTTAATCAGGCCAACTCACTGTTCTTATTTCCGCAAAAGAATGGCCCACGAACGCTTACTCAAGAATACTTCAGCATACAGAACCCACGATCCCAACCGGTTTACACAAAACAAGCAAAACCAAGACCTCAACTTTTCTATCAACAGATTGCTGATATACAACAAACTATAGACTTTTTCACTACAAAACGTCCACCAGCATATTCACACAGACCGTATACCAACAAACAGAACCGCCAGCCAGTAACAACAAGACCAGTTTATCAATTTAGCTATGAGACGCAGCCAAGGCCAGAAAAACTTGTATTCCGGGCGCCTAAATTAGACCCGGAACCATTCAGACCCATGGTTAGTTACAGCAAACCTTTGGATCTCGGAAACGATTTCAACGCAATAACTCCATCTGTATCAACTGGATACCATCAACAATATTTGGTTGAAAATGTTCAAGTGAGCACTGAAAGTCCAACATCTTCAAGACACTATCCAAAAAGCAAACCTAGAGAGCAAGATTATGAAGATTTGCCCATTAAAAATACATCTCCTGCCACTCACAGAAACGAAATACCTCAACAGACAGGTAAACCACGAGTAAACAAACACCCAAGTACAACACCGAATCCTATCAGTAGCGGATACTACACAAAGCAAGATGAGCGTTACATTGACGACTTTACCAAGAATTCTTTCGATATATTCGGACAGAAACTCGAGGATAATGCACGAGATGTGAATGGCTATGCGGTAACACCACCACTCGAAACTGTTAAGACGCCTGTTGACAATGGAATTAATCTTCAGTATGAGTATGAAATAGTCGAATCTCAAAGTCCAAATCCACCATCATTACATGCAGATACAGTGGTAAATGACAGACTACCTCGTCCTCCCGTTAATCCAGACAGTGAGCCTGTACACCCAGGGCCTGCTAACGCACAAATTATTGAACAAAGACCTCCATCATTAGAAGGTGATACGTTAGTCAACGACAGGTTTCCAAGACCACAAATCAACCCAGATAGCGAATTTATTCCAATACCAAATCCGAACTATGGAAGACAGCCGCAACAATATAGACAATTAGTACCAGAGCCTCAGTATTATGCTGGTGAACAGTATGACCTGAATAGGCCATCGCTAGTTGGAGACACAGATGTGAATTACAGGAGGCCACTTCCTGCAGAAAATCCGGACGCAGAATGGATAGGTGCCGTGAACTCTGCAGGCGAAGGAAGGCCAGGATCTTTAGTCAGATACAGACTACCTGGTGAGGGAGGGCATGTGTACTTCTTGACCCCACAAGCTGCTCAAGCAGTTCGTGAGAGGTACAGAGCTCCGGCGTACGGGCGGTGAAACCAAAGCTCTAGTCTGAATTCAAAACCGTGACGTGATGTAAATACAAAGCGCAATTGTGATTTTATAAGTGTCCTAAGTAGTATAAGTTTGAAGTGACTGGCGGATTTTCCGCATTGCCATATATGTAACTTGTTTAGTGATTCACAGACTTCGGTGCAAGTTGACGGAACTCTAGATAATAATAAAAACTAATTTATTAAATTATTGTTAGGTTTGTGGTGTAAATGTAGAACTAGTTATTTATTTATGTTTGTCAGTTTTTCTGATAAACTTTATGTGAAATGTTATATGATGGTTTGTATGAATGTTACTTTTGTTATAACATAGTTCTTTGTAAATAATAAGATCTGACTGTTATTGTAATTTTGTTTTGATATCCGTGGCAACATATGCCACGCAGTAAACATGACTTTGTGAAATAAAATATTAAACAAATTTAATTAAAATCTTTGTATTATTCAAACAATTCTGTAAATGATAACTATTCAAATATAAGTACTCATTGGCCATGAGCTAATTAAAATTCAAATAATTTAGAATGGTTTTAATTTGCAGTACATGGCGCAAACTCATTGACTTATGTTCAAATAAAATAAAGGTCATTCAGCTCAACTAACGAAATTATTGCAATTTCAAAAATGTAATTTAAGATATTATTGTTAATCTCTAATTGGTCAATATTATTAATTATTCTTGTTTCAGCCATGACATTGGCCCAAAGTAATCAAGTAACCATTGCATAGTCATACTTAGATAAATAGTTTTTATATTACCTAGTACCAGTAGGAGATTCTTCAATGTAATAGTACCACAGGCAGGCTTCTTTGCACAGGATGCCGGCTAGATTATGGTATGGCACCGTTTTGTGCCATGAAACAGTAATGTGTAAGCATTATTGTGTTTCGGTCTGAAGGGCGTCGTAACATTACTGGAAAAATGAGACTTAACATCTTATGTCTCAAGGTGACAAGTGCAATTATTGTGGTGCCGCTTGCAATTTCAAGAATACTGAGTGGCATTGTAATGAGCTGGGCGTATCAATTACCATCAGCTGTGCATCCTACTCGTCTCGTCTCTTATTGTCTTAAAAAAAAGTTGTTTGTAATACATTTACCCCCTTATTCATAATGGTCCGCTAACTTTAAACAGCCGCTAAGGAGTGTTTTTTCTCATTCTGACTTAGGTCAATAGAAGAAGACAGAGTGTGAATTAGCAATGCTTTAAGTTAGCAGACTATAATGAATAAGGAGGTAAATCTTTAAATTGCCACAGAATACATTGTGTACACAAATATTGTGTGTACCTACACAAATTTCAGTTAGCATAAATTTGAAGTGAAACTCACATAATTCAATAAATTAACGACAAAATTTTAAGATGGTTGAAAGAAGGAACTACTTTCAATAACATAGATTGGAATGAGTTACCACCTACTCGTTCGAGTAGGTGGCACATTTAAATTAAAAATTTTAAAGTTTTTTTATCAATCTTTTTACATTTCTCAGACATTAGTTTTTTATATATTTTTATTATATAAAATATGACACTGGTAAAGTTCCACACTTTAATTAAGTCTAAATCAATTTAATCAATTAGAAAATGCATCCATGATAATATCTCCTGAAAGTCAATCTAATTTGAAAAGTGTTAAGCCAATCTGGTCTCTAGAATACAGCTCATCTTAAATTTAAATATTAATTGACTCTCAATGAATATCGGAATAGTGCACTTAGAGATTTAGAAATGTTTTATTTTCATTGAAATAAAAATAATGAGTTGTTCAATCAAATCCAAAACTCTTATTTAATTTAGGCCAAAAACTAAATGACCTTACATGACTTAATTTTTATCATTTACCAGTACTTTGGCAGTCGTAAAATAATAACTAACAATATTAATAATATTTAACTTCAGCATTGGAACAAAATATTTATACAATCAATAATATTTTTATACAATAAAAAAGTATAAAATACTTAAAAAAAAAATAGGAAAACCGTTGACTCTAAAGTCCATCCCTGCAACTTGCCATTAATTCCATACCAAAACGCAATTGTACATATGACTATTTTGAGGTCATGAAGCTCAAAAATATAATTTGTGTTATTTTGAGCTCTTCGACCCCCAAAAGTCTGATTGATAACAGTTAAATAAAACCCTATTTAATAAATTTTTAATTACTTTAAATGAATAAACCAATGTTCATGCAGTTTTCATTCGACCGGTAAAGCCGTTTAAAAACTAAAACCAAAAAATTCCTACCATCTTAAAACGTCGAAATCTGATGAAAACTCGATTTTCGAAAAAAGGGGTTAAACCAATAGCTTCCTGATTTTTTTAAAAATGAGCAGGAAGTTAAAACATACACTAGCCGAATCACTCTCGACATGTACATAATAATAATATAGTATTGACACACTCCTACACAAATTATCTTGCCCCAAACTAGGCATAACCTGTAACAATGGGGACAAGACAATGATATATTTAATACATATAAACATCCATGACTCGGAAACAAACATAAAGTCATCATTTAAATCATACTTTCTCAGCCTTATTTTGGTCACCGCCCACTTTGAGAATGTATTTTTTGCCTTTTTAGACTTTATTTTTCAATCTACCCACGCCCTATCTGCGCCATCTCTATGCCCCCTAATTTTCTCTGGGTCTTCTACTGCCCCCCCGAAAGTCTCAAACGCCCACAAGGGGGCCTTATCGCCCACGTTGAGAACCTATGATTTAAATGATTGCACCTACCGGGATTCGAACCCGGGACCTCTAGCTTAGTAGTCAACAACATTATGCATGTTGTTGCATGTGTACATCAACACACTGTATTAGTCTGCATAGTCCCGTCTTTTTAGATACTTAAAAACTATAGTGGTGTACATTTGATGGCGACTAACCTGTATCCGGCTCGCTGGTCTGCGGTGCATCTTGCAGCGGGTGCTCGTACAGCGTGAGGTACACTTGTATGGCGACGCGGGCGCACCGGAAGTAGAACGGATGCGCTCGCAACACGTCTTCCAACCGCAACAGACCGACGTACGAACGGAGAGTCATCTTGCGCATGCAGTACGAGTGGAAGTCGAACTGGTCTTCCATTATTTCTGAAAAGTGCTGCAAAGACAGAACATTATTAATATTATTATATATTCATCTTGTTTCCTACATTTATATAATAGCAATTCGAGCAGTCTATAAAATGCGTTCAAGGGATTCATTGAGAGAAAAGTTTAGTGAAATAAATATTAGGACAGTACACTGCCAGTATATATACGAGAACCTCCTATACGCCCTGATGTACAGTGCAGTGTCAATACTCGAAACAAACAAACTCGCAATTCCATCTACTAGGCTGCGTAAAATTGCTAAATCTTTTAAAGTGGATTGTGTTATATTTTATAATAAACTCCCAAATTAAATTAAAATGTTTCCTATTAAAGAATTTAAATATATCATAAAAAATAAATTAATATCTAAGGCCTTTTATAATGTGAGAGATTATTTGAATGATAAAGATAGTTGGAATTAATGTTCTAAATTTTGTTAATGAATATTGTTATACTCATTTGAATGCTATTGTAACTTTTGTACTTCATCCTGACTTGCACTAAATAACTTATAAAGTTTTACAGTGAATAAAGATTTTTTGACTTTGACTTTATAATAAAAATAGTTTGTGTGCACTTGTGTATGCACGCAAGAAGTTATACTTCTTTGGCCTAACGAAGCAAAAATCATTAAAATTATTTATTCCTCGTGCTATTCTAAGTTTTAAGGAATAACAATTTTATAAAAATTTTGCAAAGATGGCTTTGACAATTAATAAATAATGAATACGGCTGTATGGGCTTGAACCCTTTGCCTGTCCTAATAATGGACGAAGAAACCGTACAAAATAAACGAATGACGCAAACGTCAGAAAAATTTAGGAACCAACTTCAACCTGTTACTTTTGTGTTACAGTGATGCGCGCGCATCTTAAAATTTCACACTCATCATTTTATTATAGCGCGCTTAAAGAAGTATAGCTTCAATAACAATATTATTAACTAGCTGCCCCGACAGACGTTGTTCATAATTAAAAAAAAACTCCTGCGGGTAGAATTTCGTAAATTCTTAGCTGACCCCCACTCGGCGAAAGGAATATTCCTACCAAATTTATCTATGCCTTATGGTTCTAGAGATATCGTGATGACTGACTATATACGTGGAAATCTCTTATATATATATATATATATATATACTAGCTGCCCCGACAGACGTTGTTCTGTAGATAGTAAAAAAACAACTGTTTTATATTTCAAAACATCAAAAATTATTTCGTAAATATGCTCCCTGTTGTTAGAATGAAATTGTTTCACAGCGGAACTGTCAAACCGTGCGTCACTAAATTCTCATAGAAAATATGTCCATACAAAACAAATATTGAAAATAAAAATATTTATGGGTCCCAAATCGAAATAAAAACTACCCTATCTCTCAAGTTGGACCAAACTGCACTCCATGAAGTAATCACCATTAAAATCCGTTCATTAGTTTAGGAGTCCATTGAGGACAAACATTGTGACACGAGATTTATATATATTAAGAAGATATATATATATATAGATTTAAATATAAAAAATAGAGACCCATCCGCGTAGGTTAGGGTGAATGACTGAGGAAACTCCACACCATGCGTGTCGTTCTCAAAATAGCTGCCTTTGTGTATCTGACACTCAATCCAGTTAGTAAGCAAAAGCCTCCTGAGATGATGGATTATTATGAAGCAATATAGCAATATTTGTTCAACGGAGTTCTTTCGGTTTGAAAGGCGTCGTACAGCCGTAGCTAGTGATATTACTGTTCCAATCAGACTACATCTTATATCTCAAAGTGACGACCGCAGTTGCGATGTCATTTAGAATTCTTCCGAGCGGTTCTCTATTGTTATGTTAATATCACTAACCATCAATTGTCACTCGTCAGTATTATGTCAGTTAGACACATCATAAAGTAAACGTAAACGTAAAGTAAAGAAAAAAAAAACAATTGGCGTATCAGCACTCCCCCTTAATGCCTCGCCTAGCACCGAAATTCCGCAGTCATTTTGAAGGCAAAAGTATATTGGCTTCAAGAAACTGTTAAATTTAAACAAAAACTAGTATTTTCATACTTACTCTATCTACTTCGTGTGCCTTCTTTAGGGCTTCGCCCCACTGTTGCAGTCGCTGGTAGGCAGCTGCTGCCTCGGTTTGGAACCACATACATTGCATTTCATTAAGATTCTCAGTTGCGGGGACACCTAGAACACAAACATTATGTAAACTAAATTTTTTAACTTCTTCACTTCAATTCATCAATAGAGGAGCATATAGGGCTTGGTAAATCGTGGATAATCAACTCGCGCAAATCGCCACCTACCGTCAATTGTTTGCAACTATTAATATTTATGTTTTAGTTTATCGTTAAAATGAATATATCATTATAGATATATCTGAAATATATAAGATTTAAATACAAATAGCTATTTGTAAACATAAAACTGTTATTTATTAAGGTCTAACTAATTAAATAGACACTGTTTAGACTGTTTGAATAATTGTTTCAAGATGTTTGATGTTTCATTTATTGTTAAAATATTTAATTGAATTTGTAAAAGTTAAAATTAATTTGTATTAGAATTAATATCGTTTTTCTGTATCAAACTTTATTATTTTATGCAATAAGTCTTTCTAAATTGTATTTCGAAACATGCTTGCAGCGCCATTTTCTTACTTCGTAATGTTTGTTCAAATTAAGTGAACAAACTATTATATAAATCATTTGAAGTTATATAAATTCACTAAAACATTTATTGTGCTGTATTTAGGAATTATTTTACAATACCTAATTTTATTTGTGTTTTAAAAGAAGTTGTATCTACTCTGTTTCATATATTGTACGTAAGCTATAAAAGCGGTTGTTTTATGTAAAGACGGTTCATATCTGTACTAGAAGTTGTGCTTCAATAAACTGAGAAATTCTTAGTGTTGTATTTCTTCATGATGGACAATTCAAGAAAACCCTGGTTTAACGCCGACATACCCTTCCTAATGAGATTAACAGTGAGATTTAATGGTTGTGGTCACTGCTTCAGAATTTATTTTAAGAATGTTTCTTACCATTCTGAATATGTATATTCAAATACCAGCATACCAGTGGGAGGCTCTATTATACAGGAAGCCGGCTACATTATAGGTACCACAACCGCGCCTATTTTTGCCGTGAAGCAGTAATGTGTAAACATTACTGTTTCGGTCTGAAGGGCGCCGTAGCTAGTTAAATTACTGGGCAAATGAGACTGAACATCTTATGTCTCGAGGTGACGAGCACAATTGTAGTATAGTAGTCCCGCTCAGAATTTTCAAGAATCCTGAGCGGCACTGCATGGTAATGGGTAGGGCGTATTAATTAACATCAGCTGAACTTCCTGCTCGTCTCATCCCTTATTTTCATAAAAATAAAGTAACTACCCAAATGTGGAGAAGTATGCAATGTTTCAAAGAATAACATTTTGTTAGGTGGTCAGAATAAGTTTACCACTTTCCTGCCTTACAGAATTCTTGGTGTACTGTACTCCATATTATATGCATGAGTCACAGACCCTTCTGATACATCTAATATATAAAATTCTCGTGTCCCGATGTTTGTTACCAAACTCTTCCGAAGCCGCTGAACCAATTTGTATGAAATTTTGTGTGCATATTGGCTAAAAGGCATAAAAGGCATTTATTTTCTCAAAATTGATTCCTTTAGAATTCTTTTTGATGTCATTTCTTATACTACTAGATACTACTACCGCATCGGAAACAAATGGCGCTCTGAGAGAGAAGAAGCGGCGCAAGAAACTCTCCCAGCATTCTTTTTTTTAAACCTAGTGTGGCAATTTGTATATTTTTTTATATAATTTGTTAAGAAATTCAGATATTATGGAATAAGCAACAAAAATGGGTTAAAAA
Source organism: Leptidea juvernica (assembly GCA_949711755.1). Lineage (NCBI taxonomy): Eukaryota > Metazoa > Arthropoda > Insecta > Lepidoptera > Pieridae > Leptidea > Leptidea juvernica. Next base: position 4,571,244 of record CATIXQ010000037.1, on the reverse strand, counting down.
CGTAGTTTTCGCACAATTTTAAAATCACTTTACTTTATAAATTAACTTTATCCCTTAGGCAATTAAAAAAAATAGTTATTTGCCACCTTTTTTATAGTATTAGTTACTCTACACCTCGTGCCTTTAAAATAAGACCAACATTGAACCTCTACACGATGTAGAACTTAAACCGCCGCTGTTTTACAAATGACGGTGAATTCTGGTAAGATAAAAATAAAAGCAGCTGCAGACTGGTAGGATTTTGGAATTGACCACCTATATGGCGTATTTTCGACAGATAAAATAGTTAATAGTTACTATTCTTAAACTTTTATTACTACATGCCGGGATGCAGCGTATATATATGTAATACATCCTAACCTTCCCTTGTGAATTTTGCACACATCTCCTCGGCTCGCTTGATGTGACCAGCACGCAGCATATACCGGGCACACTTGCTGTTCACATATCTGTCTGCTGTGTCCATAGCTTGGGCTTCCTCCAACATCTGGTAAGCTGATATTGGATCACCAGCATGCTGAAATGCAAATCTTCGTATACAAAAAACCATTGTCAAGAGCAATATACCAAAATCAAAGTCACAAATCACAAAAATTAAAGATTATTAAATACTAGCTGACCCGGCAAACGTTGTTTTGCCATATAAAGTATAATTCACGCGATAGTTTTATAAGTAATAAAATATTGCCTATATTATAGCCTGTACATCATTTTGTTCTATTGTCAATAGTTTTTGCAGCGCACGCAAAAATAGGTTTTCGATTTTACACCTTGTGTTACAAAATAGCAGTTTTATTACGGATCCCTAATTTTGAAAAAAAAAACATAGCCTATAGCCTTCCTCGATAAATGGACTACCCAACACTGAAAGAATCATTCAAATCGGACCAGTAGTACCAGAAATTAGCGCGTTCAAACAAACAAACAAACAAACAAACAAACACTGCAGCTTTATAATATTAGTATAGATATAGTCCTATTATTAATATTATAAATGTGAAAGTTTGTCTGGATGTATGTTTGAACTTCTTTAACGCATGACTACTGAATGAATTTTGATGAAACTTTGCAATAATATAGCTTACACACCAGAATAACATATAGGCTATAATTTATAAAAAAAATTGTGTGAATTATCTATATATTGAAATGAAATTGGAGTGTACGTTTGTAATATTGAAATAACCGTTTTTTACTAAATGTATATTATGAATACATATACATACCGTATATGTACTAAAATAACATTTTTTACAATTTTTGTCTGTCTGCCTGTCTGTCTGTAGGTGGCAGGTAGCTGATGTAATAAGGAGTAACTTAGGCTACGTTTATTTTAGAAAAATAAAGCAATGTCCAAGAAACGGTCTACTTCTAAAAATAATTTAAATGACAAAACAACATTTGCCGGGTCAGCTTGTATTATATATATTTGAACATGACTTATGGGTGCCAATGGTCTCTACAATAAATAATTTAAACAGATTAAAAGTGTACCAACATGGGATTGAGTGCAGTATGTTGAAAATAGGATATGTTGAAAATAGGAAAGCAAGATAAAGTAAGAATAACAAACATATGTGTGGAAATACAAATAATAATAAGTGTGGACAGGGCATGTGATAAGAAGCAAACAAGATAAATAGACAAAAGAGAGAATAGAGTGGTATCCAAGATATGGAAAAAGAAATAGAGAGAGACAAACAATATGATAGGAAGATAATTTCAAAAAGATTGCTGGACCAAAAAGGAGAAGAACAACTTACGACAGGAGAATGTGCAAAGATCTGGAGGAGCCTCATGTCGGCAGATAAGCGAGTGATGATTAATATAAGAAATTAATAAAAGATATTAATTGAAATATAATTATAAACATTTAGTTATAAGTTGTAGTCTATGCTAAGAATGTACCTTATTTAGTTTGCTTGCAATAACGGCTTCAATCATTCATTCATACATAAAATATCTAATCAATATCCGGACAACCGAGCCTTGCTCGGATTTTTAAGAATGTACAAAACTTGAACAAAAAAAACTAATAGGACATCTGGATTCGAACCGGGGTCTTCTGCTTTCCGGATCACCCAATGTCCCATCTGAGCTATAATAGTCTTGTATATAGTGGCGAAATTTACCTTTGTATTCTAATGTTATTGTAGCTGTTTCTCATTCAAACATGGATAAAACCATTTTTTTTAAATTGAAACCTAGCTAGATTAATTTTATGAAAATCGTTGGAGCCATTTCCGAGATTCAGATTATATATATATATATATACAAGAATTGCTCGTTTAAAGATATAAGATAGGTGTGAATCAGTTAAATGCCCCTATGAAATTGGTTTTATCCCCATTTATTATGCAATTGTGTCCTACATTAGATGTATGTTACACAAATTGTTATGCTATATCAGTTAGAATATTTAACTATTTACCGGAGTCAATAAAAAAAATCAATTAAAAAAACTACGTTTGAAAATCCGAAATCAAAAACTGAAGTATAAAATAATAAAGATTTAATTTAATATACCTCTTATGCAAATCTATACCTTTGATATTTTTTTTTTTTAATTGAATAGGAGGACAAACGAGCGTACGGGTCACTTGGTGTTAAGTGATCACCGCCGCCCACATTCTCTTGCAACACCAGAGGAATCACAAGTGCGTTGCCGGCCTTTAAGGAAGGTGTACGCGCTTTTTTTGAAGGTACCCATGTCGTATTGTCCCGGAAACACCGCACAAGGAAGCTCATTCCATAGCTTTGTAGTACGAGGGAGAAAGCTCCTTGAAAACCGCACTGTGGAGGACCGCCACACATCCAGATGGTGGGGATGAAATCCTAACTTGTGGCGTGTCGTGCGAAGGTGGAATTCGGCGGCAGGAATCAGGTTAAACAGCTATATAGATATTAATAAAATACTTTAATATGTATTTTATATTTTTATTATTTACTTTTTGAAAGGTTCTGTTTTGCTTGTCCGAGTCATATTTTTTAAATATAATAATTATTTTTGGTTAAAATATTAAAGGTAGGTACTAAATTTTATTTTTCTATACCATAATTCATGTATGATTAGTGGTCTCTACGTAGTACTAGCCCAGGGCCTCACGAACTAATAGTCCACCTCTAATTCAAGAACAAACAAGATTGCAAGTCACCTGGTGGGAAGTAATCTCTATTACAAAAAAATACTTTTGACATTCACAAGACGTGTCATTTATACTTTACTCTAACTTTACTAGGTAACGGTTACTGGTTTACAGATATTTATCTCTCATTAAAAACATAATATTGTCACTTACATGAGAACATAAAAATATGATTTAATAATTTATCCGCCCTTCTTTACATGTTCAGTACATACATATACATTATAGTACTTATTCTTCTTCACAATATTTATGATAACACTCTTTTATAGGTCACCGTCACATAACAAACAATTTCAGACATGTGTTTTATAAAGACTTTGAAACAATATAGTCTGATAACTCACGTTTAAATGTTTTTAACGACTTAATCTTTTTGAGAGATGAAGGTAGACTATTAAAAAGTTGTGCGCCCTCGTAAATAAACATACGCTTGCCGTAATTTGTTCTTGTCTTAGGAAGTATCAAGTAGCTGGCTTGTCTCGTGCTGCGTTTACTTTACTCTAGTAAAACCAGAGGACGACACGCCACAAGTTAGGATATCATCCCCACCATCTGGATGTGTGGCGGTCCTCCACAGTGCGGTTTACAAGGAGCTTTCTTCCACGTACTACAAAGCTGTGGAATGAACTTCCTTGTGCGGTGTTTCCGGGACCATACGACATGGGTACCTTCAAAAAAAGCGCGTACACCTTCCTTAAAGGCCGGCAACGCTCCTGTGATTCCTCTGGTGTTGCAAGAGAGTGTGGGCGGCGGTGATCACTTAACAACAGGTGACCCGTACGCTCGTTTGTCCTCCTATTCCATAAAAAAAAAAAAGTTTTGACAAGAATATTAACAGTCTTTGAAGAAAATGTATTCAATAGTGTACCAGATTAGAGTGCAGAGTAATACTATTTACTGTGTAAATAGTATTATAATAATAATAACATTGTCCTTTACTTTCAATATTTACATTTTTTTTTATACATTAAAGGGGTCAAATGGGCAACTGGCTCATGTGAATGAATATTTAATACCACCACCCATGCATATTCACACTACCAAGGTCCAAAAATTTCAATAAACTTTGTTAAATCTTGGCACTTATCATTACAGTAAGCACTGGTAAATTCGTTAACACAGATCAAACAACACTCTCTAAGCTTGGTGGTCTACTGTAACATGACATTGGTTGAATTGTGGTTCTCATTCCACGAATGCCACAGTAGGAAGAAAAGAATAAAAAATATAAATATATCATACCTTATATATTCTTCCCTTAGCGATAAACAACTCAATAAGTGTTGGTGTATGTTCTATAGCCGCATCAATAAAACTTAACGCTCTAGCCGTATCCATCTTATAGTCAAAATGTTGTGCAGCCAAGTAATATGTCCACAATAAAGCACTGGCTGGCTGTCTTTCCTCATCTGGGCTACTACTAAACTTATCGTTCTTTGATAGATTCTCCACATATTGCAATATTAACTTCTCTATTGTGTCCGCCTTAAACTGGTCTACATATAATGATCTGTAATCAAACATAATCAACTAGAAAACTTTAATAAATGAAGAGAAATGCGTGTTTTTATAACTGTGTAATTTTACAATTATTATTGTGGAAAATTAACATAGGTTATTTACTCTATTGTCTCTATTATCTGTTTAGATTTGGCTTAAAGGTCTTGTAACCAGGCCATAAAACATAATACAAAAAAATCTGTTTAGATACATTGACACATGCATGGTTACATTGGAATTCTGTTGAGTTGGAAACATGACAGTATAGTAACAGTTGTTGATAGTTTAGGGCTAAGTTATAAGTGTTTGTTGCTATTCAAATTCAAATTCAAATATTTTTATTCAAAATAGGATTTATAATCACCTATTGAACGTCAAAATCTACCACCCATTCAAAAGAGACTGCCTCAGACCTGAGAAGAATCGGCGCAAGTAACTCAGCGGGCTTCTTTTTAATATAAAATATGGATTACAATGTAATATCGTACAACAAACATTTATAATTAAAGAGCCTGAGGGTGTTCGGTTTAATCCCAGTCCGTGGTGTCATTAAGAAAATCGTTTATGCTATAATAACCTTTCCCACACAAACGTTTTTTAACAATTCTTTTAAATTTCGTAACACATTTGTTTTGTACATTTTCGGGGATCATATTGTAGAAGCATATACATCGCCCAACAAAAGACTTACTAACTCGACCCAACCGAGTAGTAGGCATAACAAGTTTATGTTTGTTCCTCGTGTTAACATTATGTATGTCACAGTTTCTAGAAAATTCCTCAATGTGCTTATGAACATACAAAACATTATCAAAAATGTATTGAGAAGCAAGAGTCAAAATGTTTATTTCTTAAAATTTTTCTCTTAATGATTCTTTAGGACCTAGGTTATAAATCGCGCGAATAGCCCTCTTCTGCAGCACAAAGATAGTATTAATATCGGCTGCACTGCCCCATAACAATATACCATAGGACATAATACTATGAAAATAACTAAAGTATACTAATCTCGCCGTATCTATGTCAGTTAACCGTCTGATTTTCTTAACCGCATATGCTGCAGAACTAAGCCTATTCGCCAATCCTTCAATATGGGGGCCCCACTGCAATTTGGAATCAAGAGTAATGCCAAGAAATATAGCAGATTCCACTGGTTTTACCACTTCTCCATTTAATAAAATATTCGCATCTACATTTTTGACATTTGGCGCGGTGAATTTAATATATTTGGTTTTATGATTATTTAACAATAAGTTATTGCCGCTAAACCAGTACACGATGTCAGATAGAGCATTGTTTACTTCGTCATATAAAACTTGGCTTCGTTTCACTTTGAATATAAGTGAAGTGTCATCCGCAAACAATACCACCTTGTGTTTTTTTTCTACAAGGTTAGGTAGATCATTTATATAAATTAGGAAGAGAAAGGGTCCAAGAATAGACCCTTGTGGTACCCCCATACCGAGAGGAGTCCCAGGAGATCTCCTGCCATTCACCTCGACCCTCTGAATCCTATTATTTAAATATGAGATCAGAAGATCGAGTGCAGATCCTCTTATACCATAGTTGCATAGCTTCCTGACCAGCGTTGAATGTTGAACACAATCAAAAGCCTTAGATAAATCACAGAAGATACCAAGTGCATTCTGTGATTCCTCCCAGGCCTCAAAAATATTCCTGATGAGTTCAACACCTGCATCCGTAGTCGAGCGTCCCCTAGTAAAGCCAAATTGTTTTATATGAAGTAACTTATAAGTGTTAAAGTGAGTAAGCATTTGGCTTAAAATAATTTTTTCAAAAATTTTAATAAGGGTCGGCTACACCGAAACAGGGCGATAGTTATTCGGGTCAGAAGGTCAGGAAACACGCCATGTTCAATACAGCTATTAAAAAATAGTGCTAGATATGGTGCTATGACGTAAATAACAGAACTTTTTACAGATATGCCCCATATATCAGCAGTTTTTTTCATTTCTAAGGATCTGAAAGTTTTAATTATTTCTGCTGGGCTAACAACACTGAATTTGAAATTTTGTTTACATTCCTATAGATAAGTAAATACTGGCCACACCTTTTTGAGTATTCAAAATGCATAAATTAAATATGTTCACCCACAAAAGTTATGAAAAAATTAGTTTCATCAATTAAAATAATATAATTATAATAATATATTAATTAATCAAATAAATATAATTAATGCAAGAAACGAATTTGTTTCCGGTTGGAGTTTGTTTTGTTAAGTTTTTTTTTTTTCAAAAATAATGTAAAAATGTGAGGTTTATGTGATATTACACAGGATTTAATATTTAAAAAATGTATTTAGAAATACATACACTTAAAATATATTCTACGATCATATAATTAAATAAAAAGAGGCATTAATGAAAAGTTAAGATTTAGTATTAATTTAATTACATCACTATTTACCTTAAATCAACAAAGAGTGGTGGAATGCCTTTATGTAAACCATGTCTTAGGTATTCATCTACCAATTTTTCAAAGATAGGTTGAGATTGAGCCTCTGTTAGCTGCAGCCGTCTAGGAGCTATTGCTTTCAAAAACTCTTTCCTGGAAAATAAAACAAATATTATTTTAATTTTTTTTTACATTATGACTCTGGAATGTGAATGTTTATTTTTATTAAAATAAGGGACGAGGAGGACGTTCAGCTGATGATAATTGATACGCCATGCCCATTACAATGCAGTGCTGCTCAGGATTCTTGAAAAACCAAAAAAATTCTGAGTGACACTACAATTGCGCTCGTCACCTTGAGACATAAGATATTAAGTCTCATTTGCCCAGTAATTTCACTAGCTACTGCGCCCTTAACACTGAAACACAGTAATGTTTACACATTACTGCTTCACGGTAGAATAAGGCACCGTTGTTGGTACCCATATGAAAATGTTGAAAAAATTTGAGGTTGACTATTATCCCCCATTTTGAGCAACTAACTCAAACTAACACAAAGTGACATACAAATCGCAAGTGTAAGATGTAGCTTTTCACAAACTCTAAAGTAATAAACCCGGCCTGTTTTAATTGGTTGTCTAGCAGCAAGAGGCTCTATTTAGATGTATAAATTCTACAAATGATTTAAGTTTTCTTTAGTGTTAATTCCGCCAATATTTGTTTTTAAAACAATTCGACACGTGTATCGCCTCTACACGAGGCATCCTCCGGACGTGTTGTCTCGCCAAAATCTGGCACGAGACTCTCGTGTCGAATTGTTTTAAAAACAAATATTGGCGGAATTAACACTAAAGAAAACTTAAATCATTTGTATAATTATGGATTTCCGTAAAGTAACACCTAATTCAATATATTTTTTTTTGTATAAATTATATTACTTTTTTTTTTTATGGAATAGGAGGACAAACGAGCGTACGGGTCACCTGGTGTAAAGTGATCACCGCCGCCCACACTCTCCTGCAACACCAGAGGAATCACAAGAGCGTCGCCGGCCTTTAAGGAAGGTGTACGCGCTTTTCTTGAAGGTAAGGTATGTCGTATCGTCCCGGAAACACCGCACAAGGAAGCTCATTCCATAGCTTCGTGGTACGAGGAAGAAAGCTACTTGAAAACCGCATTGTGGACGACCACCACACATCCAGATGGTGGGGATGATATCCTAACTTGTGGCGTGTCGTGCGAAGGTGAAATTCGGCGGCAGGAATCAGGTTAATTACTTACTTATATTCTTCAAAGAAGGCCACTCTTTCATCAGCATTGCTAAACTGTTTAGCTTCAATTAACTTTTGATAATACATAACATTCTCAGGGTTTCTCTTAAGTAGATCCACATACACAGATTCAGCCTCATTATATCTGTAACGAAATAAAGTTAAAATTATTTAAAAAATATAAACTAATTTTGTTTATTTTAATTATTAACAACCTTACAAATAAACTTGGTATAAAGTTATACCTGAGAATAAACCAAGATTAGACATATATATATATATAATATCAATGCATTTAATAATAACATAATAATTTTGCCTGTAATTTAAGAATTACGCAGTTCATTTAGACTTTGTACTTGTATAGTTTTTTTTTTTGGAAATGGAGGACAAACGAGCGTACGGATCACCTGGTGTTAAGTGATCACCGCCACCCACTTTCTCTTGCAACACTAGATATTGTATAGAATAGTGTACCATGGCGAAATCCATGATTACAGAAAAGTTTATGCAAATACTTTTATAAAGTGTGTAGCTATTGTTATATTTGTTAGATAATTTTAATATTATGTCAGCTGTACAAATCCAGTAGTTAGGTTTGAAATATAATCTTTGATGTGTATGGTTGTCCAAATAATGCATCTCATTTTAATAAAATAATGAAAGGGCATAAAAGGCATTTATTTTCTCAAAATTGATTCCTTTAGAATTCTTTTTGATGTCATTTCTAATAACTACTAGATACTACTACCGCTTCGGAAACAAATGGCGCTCTGAGAGAGAAGAAGCGGCGCAAGAAACTCTCCCAGGATTCTTTTTTTGCGCTCTTTTCAATGAAATGAATTAGCAATGGATTACTCAACGATTACAGTTATCATCAAAGTCCAATTTGTCATAAGACTATTCAAAAGAAACAATCATATCATTCAATCTATATATAACTGCTATATAATTACTAGCTGACCCAGCAAAATATATTGCCATATAGAGTAATTAAAAAAAATTCAATAATTAAAATTTTTGGGTTATAAAAAATAGATGCAACCGATTCTCAGACCTACCAAATATATTGTACTACAATTATTGTATTCGATTGCCATCTTGCAACCCTATAGCAGATTTGTGGAAGAAAATTGTTATAAAATTAAAAAAAAATATATTTAGGCGTCATTGGGGGTCATTAGGTACCCTTATCATTTAGGGGTATGAAAAATAGATGTTGGCCGATTCTCAGACCTACCCGATATGCTCACAAAATTTCATACAAATTGGAGGAGTTTGGTACACAATAATTTTATATATTAGATAAACATGCAAAGATCTTATTATGAAACATCATTCCATTTAAAGGTGTTATGTGATTGGTTTTATAACACAATATGTCTGTATTGTAATATGCCATATAATATATTCACAGCTTCAAATCAGTGATCACCAAATATCAATCCCAATCCCATAGAATTCTATCAGAGAGGAATAAAAATATCAAGCCAATTTATCATCCACAAATCATAGACTAAACATTCTTGCATATTCTTCAGGACTTAATTTTACTAAGTATATAGCAAGGAAAAGCTCAATAAATATATTTGTTAAATAAAAATCAAACATGGCAACACACTTTAAAACAATATCAATATTAATTCTTACCTCTTTAACTTCAAATAGTATTCACCAGAGGTTTCTTTAATAGATAATTTATCAAGAATCTGTGACTCAAACTTTGTCAAGTGTTGTAAGGCCCTGTCATAATGACCAGACTCAGCCAAGACCATATTCTGATATAGGAGAAGCTCTGAATGCTCATAATCATATGGGCCCTTCATTTGATTAGTCCTAAATGCATCCAAGATGCTGTTTGCCATTTCATGTTCACCCAACAAGTGATAGCTCATTGCAAATCCAATCCATGTAGTTCTTTGAGTCGGTCTCAACACAAATAGTTGATAGCGAGTGTCCTGAAAGTTTATTTATAAATTAAATTTAGATTATTGACATTATCATAATGCGTAATTACACCCCCATCATCTTGACAGCTGACATTCAACAACCACATAAATTGAGAGTTATTAACTCAGTGTGCCACTTGGCAAAGGCCTCTTCTAGCTCTTTCCATTGGAGTCTGTTGTGGGTCACTCTTATCAAATTCAATTACCAGATTTCTCTAACCAATATGAATTTGTGACCTTCAAGTTTAGAGTATACTACCACCTTAAAGGCTAGCAATGATTCTCATGCTAGTGTCATCAATGTCCATAGGGAGATGCCTCCCCAATTCCTATTTGTGAGCCTCTTGCCCTTTAACCAGACTAGTATAAAACAATAAATCAGAAATATCAATCACTAATGAAGTAAAGCTTTTAGATTAAAACTTAATTAATTGTTCATAGGAAGTTCACTCATATATGTGAATATACAAAATATATAATAATGTTATCTATATATTCCACTTACTTTGTATCCTTCTAAATCCCTCATTTGAATTTGTAATAATGATAGGTCTCTTAAAATTTGAATATTATCCTTTTCCCATTTTAGAGCATTCCGGTAGCATTTGATGGCCTCATCATATTTTTTATCTGAACGTTGTAGAAGGCCATATACATGCCAACACACCGGGGATTTCAAATCATTACGAAGTCCTCTGCGGACATACTCATAAGCTTCATCTTTACGACCAAGGCAGTTTAAAGTCAAACCTTTCATGGCCAGTGTCTCTGTTAAAGCAAAAGGATTATTCAAGAAATTTTCGAAACAGTAACATTGGGTAAAGTATAACAACAAGTTTATGTAACATTACCTCCATGCTCTCCATACTTTGGGTTGGATAAAATCTGCTTCGCGAACTTTAGCGCATTTTTGTATTGTTTGTGTTCGTAACAACGCTGAAATATAAAGAAAAATAAATTATAAAATGATTGCACAAACGATTCGTAAAGGATAAACGATTCTCAATTCGTAAGTCTATTTACAACGACAAAATATACTGGCAAAACCTTACAACAACAAAAGGAAACTTCATTTACAAATTAAATATAATGCCTACTGCTGTTTCTTCTTGAAATAATTCACCAATAGCACGTAATATTTGCATTTATTTAACTATAACACAAAAAAGACCACTTAAAATTTTGATGTTTACTAGAATGCTTACCAGAATTCTTTTAAATAGAGCATTTTCTTTAGGAGGGAGAGGATTACTTGGAGGCATTTCGTGTATTTAGAATAAATTCTTATTAATTCTCTAAAAACTAAAATATTGCTAAAACCTCGTGGCTATAAACCAAAGAAGTCGATGAAGTTGAAGAACGAGGATTGCTATTTGAGTCTTGAGAATTGAAAGATATATTTTTTTTAATTGTCTATGATACTGTATATCTACAATTTGTAGAGAATATATTAGAATACAAAGAGTATAACTAAGATAGTAACCTTGCTATTGCAAAAGTAAATAAACTATGAATGTGACTTCATAGGCTGAGAAAGCACTGGACAAAGCTAATGATCTCTATAGTGAAGCCTATTTTTATTTTACACAATGTCAACTTTGCGACAAACAGTACAAGTAACAAGAGCTGTCATGTCATCGGTTGGCGATTAGCTGACGAACAGTAATTTTGTAATTATATTGTTTTTAACCGTATCAGGTTAACAGTGACAACGAGAATGTCGCCATAAAGTAGATGTTGTTTTACCCAAAGCATAGGATAATACTTTTGTTTAAATCATGTTTCTGGTTTCCAATAAACACAACAGATCAATGCAACACAACGAACAGATTTATGGGTACAAAAAGTATGTACACAAGAATTTGTTCGGTCTACTTTATTGCGACACAACTATCACAAATAATTTATACAAATTTAAATTTAAGGCACATTATTGTTGGTTACATTTTTTTTTATTGTTTGCATCACACAGTGAATGCTTAGAGACTGAGCGTTTGGAGATTAAATAAAACAGCTGCTTGAATGTGAGGAATATGTGGAAGATGATTAATTAGAAAGTTACATGATATATATACAAAATCATTAAAACTAGTGAACCAATTACAATTGTTACTTAAAAAATATTTACAAGTTCGGAAAATACACACCAATACTTAAGCTTACATTTTGACCAATAGTAAAACGTTTCATTCAATAAGAATTGAGAATAATATTATGTGTTCTATCTCGCTCTAAAACTAATGCTGTCCCAGTAAACCGGCCAGCGAGCGCGGGCTTGTGTAAACTCGCGTCGAACCTCGATCATTCGATGTCAATGAGCATTTGGCACCTACTCTGTCTACACCTTTGGTACGCTCTGCCTTGCTGCGAGGTTGTGTAACGCGGAGCATATGACTGATCACGTTAGTATATCTGCGGTCGTCGGGAGAACGTGACGATGCTTGTACTTCGATGAAAAGACTACTGGTGATCTGTATGATTCTGGTTCTTATCAGAGCTAATATTACGTTATATAAAATAAAATGATCTTTTCAGAACGAATCTTTCAGCATACGCTTATTACAGTTAATATGCTCGATTAATATTTCTACGATCCATAATGTCATGAACTCTCCTACCAGAACACAGAAGCAATAGTGCTGAATCTTCCCTTTCCTTACCTTACCACCTGCGCGGTAATCGTTGGCTGCTGGGTGTCTTCGGGTAGTTCTTGACGGCTCAGCTCTGTTATCTCGTTGGTTAGCACCTCATGAACGAAAAAGCCCACGCGCATGTTGAATGGACACATGTGCACTATTATTATTATTATTAGCCATTCTCTGCGAGGTACGGTTATGGTAATAGGCCTGGGTCGGTCGGTTATGTGAACAGCCCTGCGAGGTCTGATTGTGGTATGGTACTCTACCTGTTTGTGGGGTACCCTGCGAGGGTACGTCAAATTTGGCTGGCCCCTGCGAAGGGTAGCGAGTAGGTTTTTTACTAGGTGCTTGTGGAGCAGACTTGTAACTACTCAGAGGTAAAAATGACTTTTTTACACCCCCGGCCGTTTCTAAAGCAGACGCTAGCATCTCTGCATTGAAAATATGTTGATTCGATGGTGGGATCTTACGTAAAGTAGATTTAAGGAGAGGGTCACGAACAAAATTAATTACTCCATATCTGCGCATGTGAAGGGTCTCAGCACGGTGGCCACAGATGATCTGAAGCATATCCGAAGACACTCTCTGATGTTCCCCTTCCGAAAACAGCTCAGTAATTTTAACACGCAGCTGCTCAGATGTAAGACCTACCTTATCATGTGCCCAGGTGATTAGATTAGTCATATTATCTTGTAATACTTCACGTTGTTTAAGTAAGCAGAATGTTAAGGCAGCATAGCTTTTGTCGGCGTAAGCTAAGTGTCGTTGAGAATCGTAATGCCTAATTTCTTCATTGGCCTCTAACTGAGTAAAACCCGGGCTGTGATTATATAATTTTTGTCTGAGTACCTTACCTCACACCATTCACTTTTATCAAAATGCTGAACACCATGTAATAAATTAATATAAGTTTCAGGAGCCTTAGGTACAGAAGGTTCCTTAAGTTTCACTTGAATATTAAAATTAAATCTTGATTCGTTTGATTCTTGAACGATGTGGACATCGTCATTATAGTCGCGTAGCAACGCTTCGATGTTTATGACGCTGACCCGGGTTCGATACACCTACCAGTGTATGGAATTTTTTGGGTTTTGTAAAGTTAATGGAAATTTCTAGTAAGTTCAGGATCAAATCGAACAGAAAAAAGAGGGATGGAAAATGTGTAAGCAGGATAAAAATAGTTAAAAGAATTTTATAGTACAATTTAAATTTAAAGATGGAATGGGGGAATCATTTTGAAAATATAACAGATCCGGGGGTATATAAGCCGTACTAAGCGTGGCCTACGGCAGTTCTAGTTCTGACTCGAAAGTGTAAAGAAGAAGAAGAAGAAAAGAAGAAGTAGTGAAAAGTGGAAGTGTTCCAAGAAGAAGAAGATAAAAGAGACCTAGTGTTCGGTGCAGTGTGACGCGTTGAAGGTACTGCCGCCCACAAGAGGAACAGCGGCAGACCGGCAAGTGCAAGTTCAGAAAAAGTGAACGCAAATAAAGACTCGTTCCTATAAGCGGAGTATTATTTCCAATCCCTGACCCACTCTCTTTTCATTATGTAAGAACGTTCAATCCTGATTATCCATTAAGGAAATTACATCCTCACTATCTACAACATTAGTGGGCCCTTCATCTTGTTCAAAATCGCAACGTGGGGACCACGTAGTTGGAAGCACTGCGTCGCTATCATAAAAACGTTTACGCAATTCGTTAACTTCGGAGGATAGTTTGTATAGCAACCCATGCTTACGACTACGTTTGCCCCCCCCCCCCCCATTTGTGATTGCGACGGCGTATACTTTTAGTGGACGCAGTGGACGTAGAACTAGAACTGCTACTATTACTAGACGACGATGAGTTGGTTCTTTTTCGTTTCTGACGTAATTTAGGTTCATTGTTTTGTAGACCCAAGGGCCCCAGAATAGGATCCGCAATAGTACTTTGAGCGTCCATCCTGACAAAGAAAATTATCGTTCAAACAACGTATGAACGAAGTAAACTATCACTTTAAAAATATAGATATTATCTAAATCACTAAACGAATTTACGAACCAACTTTAGAGTGAAGGTAAAATGAAAAGAACAAAGTATTTGAAATTTAATATAAGTCCTAAATCATTTAAGTAATTAGTTGTGAATAAAAACACAAAAAAAAAAAGAACAAACGAGGGTAGACTGATATTTTGATATCAAGATATACTTAATTAATGATTAAGGTAAAGACGAACGGTAACACCGTTTAATATTTGCACTTTACCAAAGAATTTAAATAAAGATTTCAAGTGTACTTACTGCTTACTCAGATTAAGTAGCTAAATTTAAATTAAGTAGATAAGTATATCACTTAATTTCTTGAACTTTCTTAAAAGATAATTTAAACTGACTATTTTTAATAACTTGATTACATATGTAAAATAATTATTGTCTTGACGACGAGACAACTGTACTCGGCGGAAACTTTGACGCCAATGATTTTAAAATGAACTGATCCCAAACGACAAAATTCGGTTTGGTAGATCTACTGCTGGTGGGAGGTCGGATGTGCGAAAGATATAGATAGATAGGAAACAGGTACAAAGAGTAAAAAGGAGGGAAAATAAGGCGGAAACAGGGAGTGCCACTCTCAACCTTGGTAAGCTTCAAATAACGGTCAAGTGTTTAATTAGACATTAAAGGACAAACAAATATGCTATCATATTTTTAAATCTAAGTCTTGGATCGCAAAATTATAATTTCTACAATATGGATTTCGTATCCGAGTTTCTCCGGGGCTCAGCGCGCGGCCGCGAAAACATAGAACATCGTCACTCCTAGCGTTGTATCGTGCAGGTTTATCACGCGGCCGCGAAAAAGTAGAACATTTACCCTACTAGCGTTGTATCGTGCAGGTTTAGCGCGTAGCGGCGAGTAAGTAGAACATCTAATAATTACTAATATTGACAAAAAACATTTGGTTCAGACAACCAGATTAGGATAATTAATATAAACGAGATTTAGAAATTAATTTTCCAAAGAACTTTCACTTCTGACATGGGTGCTTTGTACACACAAAATTTTTATTTATATTAAGATTGAATGTATCTAAGGATTTACATGCTATCGGGTGTATTATGAATTAAAACGCGCAATACAAAAAAATATATAGAATTCCGCGTATTCTTATTGAGTGTAAAGTCCACTAAATTTTGCCTTAAATCAATTCGACACGTATTTCGCTTCTACACGATTAATTTTGGATTATAAATCACTTATTATATTTTCTAGTGCGTTTTAATCTTCTGAACTTTTGTTGCACAGCTTTTAATTTTTGTGACTTTGTGAAGAGGTTTTAATTGTTTCACAATAATATTTTTAAGTTTCTTTTTAAATGGAGTGTTATCAATACGCGGCTCAGTAGATGATTCGAGTAACAGGCGGAATCACTTGACGTTGTTGTTCTTACATAATATTCCATTAGAAGGGCATGACAAATTTTTAGCTCTCAGAGCTTACGAACACATAAATGAGTATAATATATTATACAGGTGTCCCAAAGTTTTGGGACATGAAGGGAAAGTACCTTAAATATCGAAGATAGGCTAGTTTACTGAAAGAAGACTTTATGTTATTTTTAAAAGTTAGTACTTCTGCATTCAAAGATTTTCTAAAAATTACTTCCCTCGTCTGGGCATTCAACCGACTGAAATGTAAAAAAAAATACACCCCTACTTTTATGATGCCAATCGAAAGAATGGCCAAAAACTAATAACTCTTCTTAAGTAATATAGTATTTTAAAAGAAAGGAACATCGTAAAATGAATGTTTTCCTACTCGGATTGGTACGAACGGACCGATTAGATGGCCGGCCGGATCCCCGGACCTTACACCATTAGATTTGTAGCTGTACCTACAACCAATAATATCAATTAATACAAATGTCTAATATCTAACTTTTAACGTAGCATTATAGATCGTAGAAATAGTAATCGTGCATAATAACTGTAATAAGCGTATGCCGAAAGATTCGTTCTGAAAAGAACATTTTATTTTATATAACGTAATATTAGCTCTGATAAGAACATTTTATTTTATATAACGTAATATTAGCTCTGATAAGAACCATTTCATAATGCTGTACATCAACTCATAGAATCATACAGATCACCAGTCATAATCTCATCAATGTACGAGCATCGTCACGTTCTCTCGACGATCGCAGATATACTCACGTGATCAGTCATATGCTCCGCGTTACACAACCGCACAGCAAGGCCGAGCGGACTCGACTGACGAGTGAAGCGTCGGGACTCGGGGGTCGATCGCTATTCATGCAATTTTGATCAATGAGCAACAGCGTAGGTGCTAAATGCTCATTGACATCGTATGATCGAGGTTCGACGCGAGTTTACACAAACTGCGATAGCATTAGTTTTAGAGCGAGATAGAACACATAATATTGTTCTCAATTCTTATTGAATGAAACGTTTTACTATTGGTTGAAATGTAAGTTTTAGTATTGGTGTGTATTTTCTGAACTTGTAAATATTTTTTAAGTAACAATTGTAATTGGGTAACTAGTTTTAAGGATTTTGTATATATATCATGTAACTTTTTAATAAATCATATCTTCCACATATTCCTCACAGTCAAGCTGTTGTTTTATTTAATCGCCAAACGCTCAGTCTCTAAAGATTTCTTCTTTTGGGGATACGTGAAAGATATGCTATACAAAAAGCGATACGAGAACGTGGGCGAGTTACAAACAGAATTGTGCCATATCATATCGAGTATTCACAATAAAATGATAAGAAAGTCAACAGGCAGCGAACTCATTAAAAGATTGGCGATTTGCGTAAAACAAGAGGCATCACATTTTGAGCATTAAATTAATTAATTTACAAAAATATACTCACTTAATTGACTACTTTCTTTTAAAATACTATGTTACTTAAGAAGAGTTATTAGTTCTTGGCCATTCTTTCGACTGGCATCATAAGAGTAGGGGTGGTTTTTTTTTACATTTAAGTCTGTACGATTCCCAGACGAGGCAAGTATTTTTAGAAAATCTTAGAACGCAGAAATACTAACTTTTAAAAATAACATAAAGTCTTCTTTCAGTAAAATAGCCTATCTTTGATATTTAAGGTACTTTCCCTTCATGTCCCATAACTTTGGGACACCTGTATATTATAATATGAAGCAGTCAAAATAATTTTGACTGCAGTAATTATTACTGTATACCTACTACGTCTGTATATTAAACAGAATACACATACCTACTACTGAACTTAGAATATTCTAAGTCTAAGGTACTGAAAAAAAGTTACTGACGGTAATTATTTTTATTTTTACCCAAGCTAAAAGTTATTTAGAAGTTTAAATAAATAAAATTGTTTTTGTGTAATAATAAATTGAGTTTTTCATTTGAAAGTGTTTTGTAATATGGGATTGGAAAACATGCGTCGCTGGCCTATGTATATTGTGTTTGCGGTGTGTATATTGTTGACCCTTTCACTATTCAATAGTTGGAGTATGGAAAACGAATTACAAAATAAGATTACCGAAATTAGTACACAGTTACAACAATGCTCAAAACAGCAGACTTTGTGCATGGAAGAATCATTAAGATACATTCAACAGCGCGACGGTTTCAACTCTAAAATAAACGAACTCGAAAATAATAAGATTAGAATATCCAATGATTTATCTGATTATAAGGAAAAACTGTCGAAATCAGAAACTAAAGTTAATCGAACACTCGTAGACGTGGAACTATGCAAGACAGAATTACAGTCTTTACAAAACTTGCAGTTGAGTAAGTCAGCAACCTTAGAAACATTGAGATTAGAAAAAGAAACTTTATCTAGTCAATTAGACGAACGTAAATTAAAGATTGATGAGTTGGAAAAAGAAGTTTTAAGGCTGAAAGCATCAATGACTACCAAAAGTGCTCCAAATCCTCAAGTGCCTTCAAAAGTCACACCAGCTGCACAGCCACCAAAGCTGAGTTCATCTCTAAATGCTCCTGTTCATGAACCTGTCCTTGAAGATAATGCTAAAGAAGACATCGAAGATGTGAATGCATTTAATGATGGAAACGACTTTGGACAACAGAAATGATTATGGACAGTAGATGCTAAAACTATAAAACAAATATTCATATAGTGGGTATTGTATGGCATATGTAGTCTGGTGGAATATTTTACATTTCATGTGTAAAAATGTGTTTCAAATAGCATGTTTGGAATTAAGGTCCTTTGCAATAAATAGTTGATGATGTGTCAAGCTATATGAAGAATGGGATGTATTTTATCTATTGTTATGCAGAATTTGTTGTTGAATTTGTGCATAAGTTGAAAATATGTAAATGTTGCTCCTTATCAAAATTCAAGTTCTATTCTATTCTATTTTTCAAAATTAAGTGCTATAACTGATTACAAATTGATATTAAAGTTTATGTTGTCCGACCTTTTGGTTTTGTAATAAAATGGTATAGAGTTCATCTGCAAACTTACTGTTAATTGTAAAACTGTGTGTTTATCTGTTGAAACACTATTGTGGTATTTTAACTGAAATTAACAATAGATACATGAAAATATTTATTGATGTAGGTGTTACTTTGCAGAAATCCATAATTATACAAATGATTTGAATTTTCTTTAGTGTTAATTCCACTAATGTTGTCTCGCCAAAATCTAAAAAAAAAGCCGAGATAACATGTCCTGAGGATGCCTCATGTAGAGGCGAAACATGTGTCGAATTGTTTAAAGACAAATATTGGCGGAATCAACACTAAAGAAAACTCAAATCATTTGTATACGTAAAAATATAACTAGCATGACATGCATATTGAAACACAGACTTGTAAGTTATATTAAGTCTGCTTATTATTGTAATTTGTAGTGCATGGACATTGCGATGTTAACCTGCAGGAATTATAGCAATCATATCACTGTTAATGTGCAACAACATACTGTTGTAACTGATAAGTTATGTTTGTTATAATATAAAGATAACTCACCAGTAAATTTAAACTATGGCTATTCAAATAAGACCCAAAACATAAATTAAACGCATGTTTTTCCTCCTTTTCCATAAAAGAAAAGTAATCCCTACCACACTATTATCGCAATTACAATCTACCACAATTATAAAGTAGTAGAAGTATTAGAAATGATATCAAAAAGTATTCTAAAGGAATCAATTTTGAGAAAATAAATGCATTTAATGCCTTTGATCAATGAAATTGTACATTATTAAATCATACCGGCTCAAAACGTACTAAATGTCAAATGTATAATCATGGCTTTTAGACCAAATAATATGTGAGTGCACTACACAGTGTGGTTATTGAAGTTCTATTGTCAATGTTATGGTGGCAGGTGCAGTGTGAAATGATTAGGCTATATAACTTCACACTGCATTTGATGTAATAATTATTCATATCATATTGCCCTTAACATGGGTAAATGAATGAAATGGGTATGAGGCACACATAATGGAAAGTGAAAATTAGTAGTCTCCGCAATACCAGACCTCAAGATATGCTGACTTATATTGTATAAATTGAATTTGATGATTAATGTATTAATGAAGTATATTCTATTTATTATCAGGGATGTCACATCTATATACACTCTGTCACTTTTAATAACTGTTTGTTAAAAAAAGTGATGTTAGACAGGGGATTATGACAGGTTCATAATTTAAAAAACCTACCTTTCTGTAATTATTGTGATCTATTTGAGGGTGACTGGAAGTCATGATATGTAGAGAGGCTTTTTGAAATGGGATTACAATATGACCTTTAATTAGATTTTATTTAATTAATTATCACTGCAACTATCACAACTATATTTATGATCTGTACCATAAACATGACAATCATGAACAGTAATTATATTTAGTTTTTTTACTAAATTAATTGTAGATTAAGATCATGTTTAACTGTTTTTAGTTTTTTTTTATTATGTACAAGAAGATAAAATAATAGACCATAAGTAATGAATTTGCCAATTCTTTAATATTAATTATTTTAAATTATAATAATTAAAATTGTACAAATACTTTTATTGACATTATTTTATATTTGTAATGCCATTGTGTGCCAGAATATAGATCTGATAATAATTTTCAATTGTTTTTCTTACTATTAATTTGAACTTACTCTGAGCATGTACTCCATAGCTGACATAATAATTACATATTTTTTTATTAAGTAAGCTTGCAATAGGCAAACAGTGATTAAGTATCAGTAAGTGATAACTATAGTGTACATGCACTAAAGCTATCACTTACTATATAGTTGATGTACCTAAGAAATAAAAAAATTAAGCATTCAGTACTGTATATCTGGGGCACACTTTCTGTACTATATCTGTTCCTATTTTTAAAAGTGCCAATGTTTGTAAATGAATGGAACATAAAACATTCCATCTGTTTAAGTCTGAGAGTGACAAACACAGTCAGGGGTGTGCAGTCCATATAGGCATTTAGGCTGTGCCTACATTAATAAGAACCTAAATGAATATATGAACATACCACTGCTATTATTCTATAACCAAATTAATTCTATTGAATACCCACCCAGTAAGGTTTAGCTTACTTATTGTTAAAACAACAAAATTGACATGTTGAGAGTAAATTACATCACCAACCTCTTTGCGATAAATGTGCAATACCTAAATATTATACCATAAACATATCTTGTAGTACGTGTAGTAATACAAGTAGGTACTTGTATCTACAGTGCCTACCTTGCTAGAAAAGTAATGCACGCCTCTGAACACAGTGTAGCATGATCATTGTCATATCACATTTGCTGTATTAAGTTGTTGTGAAGTGCTACAATGGAAATTAAATTGTCATGAACAGTATAGCTGAGATTAATGAATTTCATTCTGAATTCCATTTTCTGCCTATGGGCATGTTTGCTGCTATCTTATACTCTATTAAATTCAGAATTGAGCAAAATTCATCTCATTTCAGGATTGAGAGAGCAATAGTTTTTGAGATATAATATATACTATGATGAGGCCCACTCATTAATAAAACCCAACTACATTACAAACTCTGAAACCAGTAAAATATCTGAGTATTCAATTTGTTTTTTTATTTATTACTAGTTTCACTTGGCGATTCGTTGCAAGCAAGATAAGCTGTATCATCAGCATAAATGGTAACTTTATCAGAAGTTGGAATGTCGGAGGGGGAAAATATTGTACAAAACAGGGCACAAGACTGATACTTGTGTAACTCCAGCTTTAATTTTGCATACTACCTTATGCAATTTTAAATCTAGTCTTTTTTCGAGATATAATTTGATAGTGGGGTAGAGAGAGTAAGGAAGTTTTACTTTGCAAAAGAAGTCTTTGTGCCACACTATCAAATCCCATTCTTAACCTTTTCTGCTTCAGCTCTCGCTTTTCTTATTCAGCTCCTGATAGAAAATTCTTTCTGCACCTTTCCTACCTAGCTAGTAAAATCAGAGGCCTCAACGCCTTTTTTTTGGAAGAGGAGGACAAACGGGTCACCTGATATTGGACGTTGTACGTTAAGATAAAGTTCTTTCATAACCACACTGTGGAGGAACGCAACACATCCAGATGGCGGGGATGACATTATCCTAATTTGTGGCGTGTCATGCGAAGGTGGAATTCGGCGACAGGAATCAGTGCGAACAGCATTTCGGAACACTCCCCGTGATAAATGCGGTAGAAGACACACATTGAAGCGACGTCTACGCAATGCCAAGTCAAGCATCTAGCGGTTCATAGAGTGCTGGATCCCCGAGATTTAAAAATTAAGGCAATATATTCTTAACAAATAATCAATTGTTCTTAAATCTAGATTGTATTTGTTTTAAAAGAATACATAGATTTTGTGCTATGAGCAGTATGATAACAGTAGACCAACGACGTTCTATACATATAGACAATGCACCTCATACAAAATCAAAGCCGAAATAAGGCACATGCCACAAATGACACCATAATAACCTTCGACTGCTATGTCTATACATTTCTGCGTTTACTCCAGTTGTTTAAATATTATTGGTCAATAGGCAGCAATGTAAACACTATTTCAGTTTCAGCTGCGTATTTTGAAATTAGAACCCAATTTGGACAGTGAAATCAGTGGAGTAGCAATCAGCTATTTTTTTAAATCCAGACAAAAACGTGGGTTGCTGTAAGTTTTACATTCGTAAGTCTGTCCCGTTTTCCGATCAAGATCAGTTCAGTCGGAGGTTTTTTACGTTTTTAATCTAAAATAACACTCATATTATTAAAGAGAAAGTTTGTATGTTTATTTATTGGCTTGAGTTTATATCTATTACTTCTTTACGTTTTAAAGGGATTTGGATTTAATAAGTTAAGGTTTAATGAGAGAAACTAATACTCAAATATAATATTTTTATTTACATAAAATAATTAGTTAAACTGGTTATTTAAATGTTGAGTTCCTTGAATTAAATTAAATTTGTCTTTTAGACTTAGATATCTTTTTGGTATATGTAGCGTAAGCGGACATCAACATTTGTTTGTATGACAGCTTTTGTCAAATTTTAAATGCAATTAAATCCAAAAAACTTAAATCCTTTCTTTCCTGTGGTGATATATATATTTATATACTTATTTAGTTTGTAAATTTCTCCACATCTCTCTCTTGCTACCAACTGGCGCCAATTTTCTTTCATTATCTCGTGTACGGGAAAGCTGAAAAATATTAGCTTTTACATATTTGCG
Organism: Leptidea juvernica; assembly: GCA_949711755.1. Classification (NCBI taxonomy): domain Eukaryota; kingdom Metazoa; phylum Arthropoda; class Insecta; order Lepidoptera; family Pieridae; genus Leptidea; species Leptidea juvernica. Next base: position 4,547,607 of record CATIXQ010000037.1, on the reverse strand, counting down.
ATGTAAATAAGTATCAATTATCACTAGGTAACGATACTTCCGTAATAACGTGTAAATAGCACTGGTATGTAAGCGTCCACGTTCTTGTAAGTCGTTCACATTACTCAAGGTACAATATTGCTAATAATTGTTTACTATTATGAATAAGGGGGTTATTCATAATAGTCTGCTAACTTAAAGCATTGCTAATTCTCACTCTGTCTTCTTCTATTGACCTAAGTCAGAATGAGAAAATACACTCCTTAGTTTAAAGTTAGCGGACCATTATGAATAAAGGGGTAGGCCATTAAAAAAATTTAACAAATAAACAACCGACTTCAAAAACACTATTCCAAACCAATAGATATAATATATACTAAAAAGTATAAAAATAATTGCGTATGTTTATACAATCTAATTAATAGATCTAATAGGCATGATGACAAATTTTGAGAAACTGTTCTATAATATTTGGAAATATATATGAATTATAATAAACATAATATTTCTGCGGAAAATTTAGGTTTAGTACTTAAAAAATCATTTTTGATTCATAAATTTAAAATTTGCACCAAAACGCGTCAAAGTATCATGGTGTCGCTTGCTTACGTCACTTTAGAGTACAAGGAACATTCGGTATATGTAAACATTATCTAATTCATATTTAATTTGGACATTTTACTAGTTTTTACATTAAAAATATGACTTCGAAAGCATACCGGTGGTGTTCCGTCCCTCTGTGTACTAATACGTCCATAAAAACTCCTGAGAAGTTATTTATTTTCGTTCCTTTCGATAAGAAATTAAGAAAGAAGTGGCTTGAACTTGCAAGACGTGATTTGGAAGGAATATTACCCACTACACAGCTTTATTTTTGTGAAGACTTTGACGTAAGTATTTCCTTTTTTATTTTGTTGCTAAATTCATTATAAGCTAATTTTATGGGAAGAAGTAAACATTGATATACAAACTTTTTGGAGGTTATGATTCTCTTACTCACTGTTACTTATTATAATCAAATCCTCAATGAATGAGCTATTAAAAAGGTATTTTATTTCATTTTCAGTTACCAAATTATATGGCAAGCTACATGGAGTGTCATGTGATGGGGTCAGTGTCGCAGATTCGCATGAAACCTGGGTGCGTTCCCTCAAAATTTGAATGCCAACCTGACAGAAGAAAACGAACTTCCGACTCAAACGAAAGGAAATATAGTGCGAAAAAGCAAAGAAGAGAAGTCGTTGCAGAAGCTGAGCAAGAATTACAAAATAAAACAACTACAACTTGTTCTGTTGCTACAGAACAGCTAGAACTTGAAGACCCAACCCCCGGAACATCAGCCATGCAGGAAAGTACTAAAAAAGATGCACCTAAGATGGTAAATAAATCCATTCAAGTGTATATAACAAATAAGTTCAGAAGTAAAGCTGTTCAAACAGAAATAAAATCAGTAGATCAGATGACTTCACCATCGAAACCCTTTTGTCGTTCTGCTTTTACTTCACCATTTAAAATCACAAGTACCAAGCCATCCATATCCACCATACAAAAATGTTCCAAGAAAATAGGATTTCAGGCAGATTCTGACAGTGATATTTCATACACACCATCTGTAGCACATAGTGAATCACCATCAGTGACATCTTTAAAAATTAAATCGTCTTCAGACTGCAGTGAATTAATTGAAGACGATAAGAAGCAAGAGGCATCAAGAATCTTAGCATATACATTGCAGAAAATAAAAAAGAACCCACGGTCTTACATTGGAGTTCCTAACAGTTGTTACTACCTTATAGATTTAATTGAAAAAAAGTTAAATATTCCCACACACCATATAATAATGTGCTCGAAAAAAATTAAATTAAATAGTAGTTTCAGAGAGCTTTCTGATGATTTTTCTATTGATCCGACATATGCCAGCAAGATATTTCTGAAAAATATAACACTAATAGCTAGTTTGATGCGACCTTTTCTTGTTGTCTTAGATAAAGATTCCATAAGAAAAAATTTGCCTATGGCCTTTAGGCATAAATATTACAATGTAACTTGTATTATAGACTGCTTAGAAATTGGGATAGAAAAGCCTTCAAAAGCAGTGAACCAGGCTCTCTCCTGGTCAGAATACAAAAAAGCTAATACGATAAAGTATCTTGTGTCTTGTACTCCTAATGGACTAATCAATTACATTTCTCCAGGATATGGAGGAAGAATTACTGACACATTGTCGGTCGAATCTTGTGATTTTATTAAGTGTTTGCAACCAGGTATGCGTGTGATGGCTGACAGAGGTTTCAAACATGTACAACAATATTTAAGAAAACAGGGAGTGAACTTAGTACGACCTCCAAATGTTGCAACTGGTACAAAGCTATCAAAACATGAGGCAAGGGAAACAAAACAAATTGCAAGCTTAAGGATTCATGTGGAGAGAGTGATTAGACGCCTACGTGAATTCTGTGTGTTAAAGCCGCATGCATGTGTAAATGTTAATTTAGTCAAATTGCTAGATGATGTTATAACCATTGCCTGTGGATTGATTAACTTACAAGATTCTTTGATCAAATAAATATACATGTTTGTTTGATCAAATCAATCAGCTTGATCAAGAATATATGCCAGTTCAGTTTCAGAATAATGTTAGATTCAGTTTCTGAAATCCTGTTTGACTGTACAATTTTGAGTGCAAGTTATTGTATTATGCAGATAATTAAACAAAGAATCAGTATTATTTCGAAGTTCATTGTTACTTTGCTTAAACTCGTTTGTTTAATATGAGCTAGTCTAACATAAAACATTGATATAAGTGAATGTAAATGAATATTTATATAGTGTTGTAAATTAGTATATAATGTGTGAAGATCATCAGAGGTTTATCCTACAAATAAAAACATTTTTACATAAACTGGTTTTTATTTATAACATTACACTTTTATATAACACTGGATATACATTATCCTTCCACAAAGGGACTATTACCTTAAGAAAATCTGATACATATTTTTCATCATACATAATTTCCATTATATCTACTTTCTTATTGGCACTGTAGTTTGTAGTTGTAGGCACAGAAGTAGCCTTTTTTATGTCCTGTTAGTAACATTTGAAGTTGCATTTGCACATAAAACTTTTGGGTTGGCTTCCCATTCTTTACATATGCTTTAACTGTTTTTTGACTCATAGGACACTTAATTTCTATTATACTATTTTCACAGATCCCATCAGGTGAACCCGCTAGCATGGGATAATTTTTAGATAAGAATAACCCACATTTTCTAATTTTCTTTTCCAGGTTGGCACTTACAGTTTTCCTCACTTCATCCTCCAAAATTCTACCACGTTTCATAGCTGTTGTGTCTGGAATTTTTCCACCCATTATTACTGCCATCAGAGTGCCGTCACTGGTTTTACACCTACTGAATTCATATGCTCTTGAAGCGGTCACTCTGCCATACCTTAATTCATACCAAAGCTTACTTTTATGTTGCTCCCTTGTTTCTTCTTCTACATTGTTGATGTCAGCATCAGAAAATATCACACTATCCAAAAATTTATTACAACAGTTTTCTTTATATTTAAACACTAAATTGTCCATTGATAGACTTAAAAGTCTATCAAAAACATAGTCCTTTTGGTATTTCATTAATTCACAGTCGGTTAACCTTCTTCTCTTTCCTTCTTCTACAAACTTTTCGAATACTTCGGTATCAGATGGTAAGCTAGGGCTACCCTTAGATAATTCCGTAGCAGTTATGTATTTAAGGGTACTCCCAACTCTAGAAAGTTTGGATTTCCTCCAATAGATGTGCAAGATGGATCTTCACTTCTGCGATGAACCCACATTAAGAATGCCATGGCATGTTTGCAGCCTCCTTGAGAAGCCACACAATCATGATATTCTACTGACTTAACTGTTTCTTCTTGTTCGTCGACTACCAAAGACACTCCATACAACTTGGCATGCACTTTATGTTCTGGGCAGATTTTAGCTTTTATTGTGCACAAATTTCCTTCACGTTTGACCTGAACATAGCTTACAGCATCATCACCATAAGATGCCCTAGCAGACCTGAAATAATTAAAGCAATGGTAAATATTTAATTGCAAAAAGAAATATTTAACATAAACATAACTTCAAATTGTAATATTGAATGTTATACTGAAATAGGTACAATAGCTATGCTTTCAACTAATTATTTTTATGGTTTAAATAATTAATTAACTGTTTAATACACAATACTTACATGGAAGTTTTAACATTTCTAAATTCTGCTGAACAGAAGTCTTTGTTTGATGCCAGAAACGTTCCTAGCATTATCAAGTCGATTCTTGGTAAATTTGCGCTGGAAGCCTTTGTAAATCCTTGTTCCATGACTCAATTTAGCGCAATCAATTTACACAAAAGAAATTGAAGTTAATAACAAAACAATAACGGCGTATTCAATTGAAAAAGCGAGCGAGTGTGTATTATCTTAAGTAATTCAAATGTAAACAAAGAGAAAGAACTCTAACGTGACGTCATGCGCTCTGACTGGCGTTCAACATTTCATGGCGGATTGCCGTATTTAGCGATTTTATTTTATCGATTATTATATTCAACTTGCTTTTAATTATGAAAAGAATCAGAGTTTTAGAATTAGGAATTTTTTAATAATATACACACAAATTATTTCAATGAAATTTACTTGTTGTCATCATGCCTATTCTAGTAATATAGAACATAGAAGCACCAGCTTATAAATAAAAAAATAATTATCAAAATCGGTTCACCCAGTCGAAAGTAACAAACATAAAAAAAAACATACCGACGAATTGAGAACCTCCGCCTTTTTTGAAGTCGGTGAAAAAGAGCGACTCTATTGTTTTCATTTTTTACTGTGTCCTTTCATCTGTCTCATTCTGACAAGCGGGTCTTGTCAATAATTAATACCATATTAAATGAAAAATATTCGTTTTATTAAATTACTTAAGCTTTTTGCATATCAATCTTATATAGATAAAATAACCTTACCGATGATAAGTCTCACCATCTTTTTTTTGAGTCGTTAATGTATTATTTAAGCAATTTTTATAGCACACTTAGACTTGTTGATTGACACGCAGTTGACACACGAGTAAATAGAAAAGTGTGCTTAAATTGTCTTTAAGCACAATTTTTCTGTTCCACTGTCAGACTGCGAATGATATGTCCATATGTATAGAACGTCATTGCAGTAGACACATGTACCAGTGCGGAAACTTCCTACAAACGTTCGAAATGACACATCGACACAAACATGCACATCGACGAGGCCCCTAAGCAGTTTTCGCGGTCAATACGAGTCGAGTGTCACGTTGTTATTTGTTTCCGTGATCTTTTTAAAAATGCCAGCGTATTACGTGGTATACGGCTATTTGAACTCGGCTCCATAAAAACTCCAGATTTGGTTTTTTAAACTATAAAGTAGTATAAGTATATAAGAATGATTTAATTTTTATATTATTATTATAATTAGTAGGTATTCGAATTATAAGTCCATGAGATCGATTATAATAAATTCTTGAACATAATTCACAATGTACATGCACTAAGATGGTGGCTACAATAGTGACTTTAAATTTTTTTATGAGTGTGGTTTAGTGGTTTTCTAGGATGTTTTTTATATTTATTTATCTTGGAAAAAATACTTACCTACATGTGTTTTGTCATGGTTTTCGTGGGTGTTGAAAGCAATAGTACTAGTCAAAATGAAAATTCTAGATGGCGGCTGTAAAATATTATTAACTTTTTCATCACGCGTGTCGTTTTCATGGTTTTTGAGGGTGCTGAAATAGATAGTGCTGTCAAACTGTGAATCCAAGATGGCGGCCGCATGAAATTGACGTTTCTTGCACCATGGCTGTCGTTTTCATGGTTTTTGAGGGTGCTCAAACTGATAGTTCTGTCAAAATGTAAATCCAAGTTGAAGCTACATGAAATTATCAACCATTTTATCATGGGTGTTGTTTTCATGATTCTCCAGGGTGTTGAAGCCGATAATGCTGGACTTTTGAAATAAAATTGTGTGTTGACCGACACTCCCGAAAATCTCAAAAATGATACCCATATTGAATTTATTGAAAATGTCACATCCACCATCTTGGATCTTTAAATGGGTGTCATTTTTGTAATTAACACTCCCGAAAATGATACCCACTTTGTTATTGTAAATGTCACATCCGCCATCTTGGATCTCAAAATAGATGTCATAGTTGTTATTGACACTCCCGAAAAGCTCGAAAATGATACATTTATTGATTTTATTTTATAAGTCATATCCACCATCTTGTATCTCGAAATAGATGTTAATTATTGTTCTTAATTGACATTCATGAAAACAATAACTGCCCCGTCTAGACATGTTCGTGGGATGACCGCAGAGAAGAGTTTCTTAAGACTGTGGTAGAATTGAAACTTCAACGGACAAAGTTTAAAAACAAATATTTCAAAGTTTCCCGTCAATATTTAAATGAAAATTTAAAAAAAAATCAAAAAACAATATTTCCAAGAAAAACATTCAATAAAATGTTGTTTAAAAATATTAGATAACAGTCATCATGTAGACTATAATATTGCATTATACCTATCATACATACATTGTACATAAAAATCTTAAGCTTTTTACTTTTTTACGCTACGCAACGCCCTTTGAACTTCGTTCCAAAACTATCTCCTTTTTTAAAGTCGGTTAGAAAAAACAACCTGACAACCCTATTGCTTCAATGGAGTGTACGCATGTGTAGGTATTTCATCAACAAGGCTTAGTATCAATACATATTATGTCTCCTGTGGTATGGTGGCATTAAAATTTTCATTAGTCACTTGGTTTCAAGTAATCACACTACAAGATTAATATCAGAATCAGGTATTTCTACAATAAAACAATTTCAATAATTGTAAATGGTTTAATAACCAAACAGAGAAGACTGGCACTTTGTTAAATTTAAAACTTAAAAAACACTACAAATAAACTTACCTCATTATGTATCAAACTTAAAACTTCCAATTTTCTAGAAAGTTCATACTTATTGTAACTGACAAAATACATTTTTCTCAGATCACTGGAATGCTTATTCTATTTCAATATAAGATAAACTTAAAAGGGATTTTAGTTTATTTTTCAATGCACTTTTTAAATTTATTATAAAATATAACTGTGCTCCCCATGATATAAGTATAAAAGTAATTAAAATACTAAATAAAGGTCATTTTTTATAGCCTATGTAAAACAATAGAGACTTTTAATCCATTATTTACATGAAAAACAATAATTAAACAAGTGTTATGTAAGTTTCATTTCAAGAATTGTTCATACAATGTATAAATTGTTCTGAAATGTGATCAAAATTGTTGTATGTAAATAATTATTTATTTGTTCTTGAGCTACAATTAAACAAATCATATTTTATTATTACATTTTTTAAAACTTTATGTGGGCAGTAAACAGCATACAACTAGAAGTAGGAATGTGTAAACAATGTCATGGCATGTTACTTTGTCTACCAATCAGATCTGTAACAGCAAGCATGTAGCAATAAATTTCTCTACTCTACTTTAGCTCTGTAATATCTATATGAAGTGAATTATTTTGACCACTATTCAATATGAGAGCAAATGTATAATATTTTTTTTTGTAATTAAAACAATTCTTGTTAAAAGTCTTACCCAAGATTAAAGATAAACTTTGTGTCACCTCATAAAATTTAAATCATTTCATCATAATGTATTGTATTTTATGCTCTATGAATGCACTAAACCTAGTTATTACACAATAAATGTATAACCTTCTATTATTATATCATGGTTTTATGAAAATACTAACAACTAAACAACTAGCCTATGAACATAACAATAGTATTTTGAATACAATTAAACCTTTTTAAAGAACTAAAGTTAAAACATATCTTAACAATAATGAAAATCTGCATGCAACAACAAATACAGACTCTAGTGAAAAGTCTCATTCAATTAACTCAGCATTTGTTCCTTGCAGTCTGGCCTTCCTGGCAGATTTTATGAAATTTTTTCTTTTTCCACTTCTTCAAAAGCAGCCAGTAAATTACGCCTGCACTTACTTTCACCGCTATAACTGATTCCCCAAATTATGAATTCACCCAGATTCAATGGATCCTCGGAATAACTAATTTGCAGTTTACATTTTCGCTCCCATTTTACATTTTCTACATTTGACCACTTGTCACCACTTCTCACTCTTGTGAATTCCACAAATCCATTACATTCCACAGCTAGTTTAGGCAACTGTGCAGTCAATGCATCATGAGATCGGTTTGAATCACTGCTACTAGTAGATGGTAGACAGTCACCCTGCCCACATTCCTTATTTGGTGGTGTAATAATTGTGTTATGTCTTTTTACAATGCTGTCACCATTATCATTTACTTCTTTGTAGAGATTCCCCTGTGGTGTTATTTGTGGGCTGATTGTCTCAACAACAGATGATTTGGACTTTTTCTTATCAGATCCATTGTACTCTTCATCTGGTTTACAGCCAGGTGCCCATTCAGGGCTGGTACATCTTGATTGTAAAAAGCGCCTCTTTCCAAGACATGAGAATTTTATTTCAGGTGATTCAGAGTTAACTGTTCCAACTTTTCTGAAAATTCATTTAAAATAGTTAACAAAAATTTTGAGTTCTGAAGGATATAATAACAGTTGTGTCTTATTATTGAAGTTCAACATCTTTAGATGCAACTTGAAGGTAACTCAAGTCTTTAATATAAGTATTATTAAGTTTTACTTCAATCACATGTAGAAATTACATGTAGACTCTTTTTTTTCCTTGTAATATATATTAAATATTATGTATGTAATTCTAACCTAAAACAGGTCAATCACGTAAATAAAACTGTAGGTGAGAGCTGTCATGGCGCCAGAAATGAAAAACAGTAAAATGAAACTTAAAAAACAGTCTGGGATAGACTAGATGGCTTCATCAATTATAATTTTTAGCTAAAAAACTAGAACCCAGAGTTGTAAAGCCAGTAAACAAAACAATAGTTAGTTTTCTTATATTTCCTTTAATATTTTCCTATAATGATTATACTTTATTCTGTTTCTATCATAGTAGAGTGAATATTTATATTTTTTTTTATATATTATTTATATTTTTTTTATGTATTATTATTAAAGTGTTTTACACATCTAGAGGTTGTAATTTTTTTTCGTTTTATTCTTGTTATCTGTCCATTACCTTGTAATAAGATTAGTAGCACTATTATCATGGACCAAAGATCTATCAAATATAATTTATAAATATTTGTTAGAACAGTTAAAACAATGAATTGGTCCACGGCAGAGGCCTGCGAGTGTCAGAAACCAGTTCTAGGTGGTTCCCCTTCTTTCCACACCATAAAAATGTCATAATTTGAGGTTAGGTTATAATGATGTTTTCTCTGGAATGGTGCATTATCTTGTAATTAGAGTAGTTGCATTATAATCGTGGATTAAAGCTCTATCAATTGCAATATTTTTTACCTCATAATTCGTGCTACAGGATACCAAGTTAATAGAAAAAAAATGGACAGAAATCATAACAGAATGGCAACCACAAGAGGTAATATGAAATCAACTCATGAGATGATATTAAAATATTTACCAAATATATATCTACTTAAACATCAATTACAAGTTGGCTGTCATAGAAAATATCTGAAGTAGAGCCAAAAAAGCAAGATGCTTCAATACTCACTTTGGTGTGATGTGTCGAAAATGTATCCTATCAACATCCTTTACAGATGTTAGAAAGTGTTTTGAATGTTGCATGTGTTCTCGTAAGAAGCCAAATACTTTCTTTTTGGTCCTCACAGTGCGTCCAAACCATTCCAATCTTACATCATCAGCTAAGTATAGTCCAGTTTTTTGTATTTCATTTTCAAACAAATTTTTGTACCAAGTGATAAATCCTTGAGCATTGTTTGGTGTTTTCTTTCGGTGGGCATTGTTTTTGAAGGATATAAATTTAGTATTATATTGGCTAATACGTTTTGGAGGCGTTTTTGGGCTAGACATTTCCAATTAATTATTAGAGAAGGTATGTATCACCTCTTCTACACATTGAGGTTTACTGGCTTTTTCCAACTTCAAATAGTGTAAACGCTCCTTGCTTTGCTCAATGTATGTAGTTATCGACAAATTAACTTCCAATAATTCTTTATGTAATTCAGCAATATTTTTATTGTTTGTAAATATTTTACCTGCAAAAAAATAAAACGTAAAGAAAATGTCATAAAAACAAAAGAGTAAGAGAATTTCTAATTTTGAAATTGACTCACGCAAAGATTTTGATGATTCTAAGGCTAAATAATCTCTGTTTACATCGTCATATTTTGTAGAATTCATTTTACATTCGATTCAAAATAAAATTCAAGCCTATAAAAAAGGCGTTGAAATTAAACAAAAAACTTCGATGAACATGAACTTAAAATTTTTTCAAAGTTTGAACCAAAGAGAATTTAAACACTACTTTGAACCAAGGAGAATTTAAGCACTGTTTGAACTTTGAATTTCAAAAAGCACACTTCAACGTTTTCATTGAGATTTGAAGTCACTATCACACCACAGATACAGAACAATAATTATGCTTTCTCAAAACTTTCATTTAAAAAATATGTGTGCAACCGCGCGCCTTTCGAATCTTTGATGGCTTCAGAGTCACAGAATATTTTTAATTTTTTACTGTTCAGAGTTCAGACAAAGAGTAAAAACTAATAATACTAAGTTAGGTACTCAGCAGGAGATTTCGTTCCAAACCAAAGAGTATATTATTTACGAAACGAACCGTTCCAACATATAGCATAGCCATAGATCATGTAGATGGTGTAAAAAATAGAATGAAACAAAAGTACCTGAGAATGTAAATAATTGTGTATGTGCAATTTTGATCATTATGACTTGCTCAGATTTTTTTTATGCAAAATTATGAATTCATATTTTTATTCAAATAATAAATACCTGATTTTCAAGATAAATGTGAATTTTTTGGCTTTTACATGCCATTTCATTTTAATTAGTCACGCCCCCTTATCGAACCATAGACGATTGTATAATTACAAGAATCAGCATTGGATAGCGGGGTGTAGAGAATAGCCGCGCTTCCCTGGGAGTGGTAATGTGTCGAACCAATCTACTGCGTTCTTGTGATCATTGACTTCGGCCATTGGTCTAACTTTTGTCAACCAATCATTGAAAAACCAGTGAGGAATACCCAATGTAAGTTTACAATATTTTGTTGAAATGCAGTATTCACTTTCTGCCTCTGGTTATAATATTTGAAATTAAATTTCTATAAAATATAAAACGTAATTTATAAATGGAGAATTACATCAAAAGCAGCCATTTTGACTACGTTGCGTGTAAGAATTTTTGATGTATGAATTATGACGAAGTGGAATAGTTTTTATAATTAAAAAACTTTCTTAGTTGGAAATATCCATGAATAGTTTCAATTGAATATGAATGTTATTTCAAATCATTTTCATTACACCGTATTTTCAATTATTTGGTTTTTACTATTATTATCAACTCTGCTAATTATACTCATACTATTACTGAACTGCTGTGATGATAGTACTAAATGTCTTATATTTGATGAGATATTGGAGTTAATTTAATATACAAAATAAATTTGCTTACAGTGAGTAATTATGGAGCACACACAGCTTCAAACAGATGGTTCCCAGATGGTTACTTTGAATGGGCAACAACTACAAGTGGTACAACTTAATAACGGCCCTCATATGGCCCATGGTCAGCAAATTGTTTTACACAATGTACCCTCTACAGCTCCTACTATACAGGTATATAACTTTAATAACTAAACATGTCATATTTTTTCATAAAGTATTCATCCCCTTACTTGCTTCATGATTCATTATAGTGTTTTTCAAAAATTGTTCTGCCGTGGCACCATAATTTTAATACTGCCCCTTTGTGACCCACTTAATACTTTTAAGTCCGAGCTGGTTCCATTAGGTAAAATAATACAGATTTATTAATAGTAAAAAGGTTTTATTAGTACTACATACTTTGGTATGGTACCTATTTAGTCACAAAATCTTATGGAGCTACTGATTATGTTATAAATAAGGAATCCAAGTTCGCGGAAAATGACAAAAGTTTTATCCTTTGGTCTTATTTTTAAAATTAGGATTTATTGTGATGGCCCATTACCTGTTTCTACATATCGAAACCACAGTTCCAAAGAGTAACACTTCAGAAAAGGGTTCTCAAACAAAATTTAAAAACAACTGGAGTTATTACTAAACCATTCTAGACTTATGGAAGAAATATTGGAAGTAACAACAAAACTGCATTCACTTATCCACTTATTTCTCTTTGTTTATAGTGGGTTTTTGCTTATGGAACAATTACTTAATTTCAGACTTGTTAGAAGTTGGAACTATAGTATTGGTATTATAGTATAGATTGCTATACTTGCTTGGTATAGTGATTTTGAATTAAATTCAGAATATCTATCTGTAAATTTAGGATTCTGTAGTCTACAGTCCACACATATTGAATGCTGGATCCTAAGGAATAAAAAAAAACAATTTGCAATAAAAGAAACATCAATAGAATTAAAAAGAGGTTACCAAAAAATGTACCAAACTACTTTTTAGTGTAGAATTTAACTTTTTTATATGTAAAACATAACACACCACTCAAATCTTTGTAATTACTTCAAACACTTTTTTTTTATATTAACTGGCTCCGTCGACTGAATGTCGATGATTCGGCCAACGTCAAGGTGGAGAGATTTTTTATTTTAATTTAGCTGATTGAAGTATATAAAGAGCTGATTTAAAAGGAAATGATTGGTTGATATAGCTGTGGTTTTTTTGTGAACTGAAGAATAGGCAACAAGAGTTAGTACGGTTAATAATAAACACCCATAATATTAACTACCTTGTTAGTATCTAATCTAAGTTTAAGGGAGAAAAGTTAGACGATGTCTTGTGTATGACATATTACGTTAATGTGGGTTACACATTTTTCATTCTTCTTCATCGGATTACTCTTGACAGAGCAGTCGTGGTCACGTCGAATGACGAACGATTCTACGCCAGTTATCCCTGGCTGTTGCTTCTCTGGCACATGTGTTGAGGGGAGTATTGGTTAGGGCTTTGATCTGGTCTGTCCAGCGCATAGGGGAGCGTCCTCTAGACCTACTGCCGTTGACCCTTCCCTGAACAACAAGTCTCTCTATGGCATGCTCTCCACGTCGCGTGATATGTCCGAAGTATCTGAGGATACGGGCTCTGACTATAGATGAAAGCCTTTCTTTCACCTTGAGCTCTTCAAGTATCGAGACGTTTGTGCGGCGTTGTGTCCAAGATACTCGTAGCATTCGTCTCCAACACCACATTTCTAGTGCGTCAATCCTTTGTCTCTCTCGTTCTTTGACTGTCCATGTTTCGGCACCATATAGTAGTATGGGAAACACTAGAGATCTTACTAACTGAACTTTAGTAGCTTTGGTGATATTCCTGTCCCGCCATATCCTCGTCAACTTCTGCATTGCAGATCTGGTAATTGCCATTCGCCTTCTAATTTCGTCTTCCGAGCCACCAGTATTAGCGACCAGTGATCCTAAGTATATGTATGACTGTACAACCTCGCAATTAGCAATCTCGGCTATATCTGGTGCATTGTTTTGACTGCGATCGACAATCATCATTTTTGTTTTCTGCCGGTTTATTTTAAGGCCATACTGGAGGCTGGTATGCTCGATACGATGTAATAATTCAGCAATGTTTTCCTTACTTGTCGCTATTAACATGGTGTGTCGTCGGCATATCGGAGATTGGATATGTTTTTGCCGCCAATTGGTATGCCATCTGTCCAATCTTCTAGAGCTATCCTTATAATGTGCTCCGTATAAATATTGAACAGAAGAGGCGACAAAATGCAGCCCTGCCTGACTCCTGCAGAGGGATGAAGTGGGTCGGACGTGACATTATCCACCTTGACTGAAGCGGAACCATGTTCATAAAGGGCTCTGAGGATTTGCACCAAGTGCTTGGGCACTCCCATCTCTATGAGGATCTTCCATAATAAACTAGGAATATTTAGGTGTGGCCATTTAACAGAATCAAATGCCTTTTGGAAATCAACGAAGCATATGAAAGTCGGTCTGTTGAATTCCTTTGCTTTCTCTATTATTTGTCTCACAAGTAGGATCTGTTCTCGTGTACCTTTGCCCTTTACGAAACCGGTCTGCTCTGGTGCTATTTCCTTCAGAATATAAGCCTTCAGTCTTTCGTTTACTATATGGAGTAAAATTTTGCTGCCATGTGGTATGAGCGCTATAAGACGATAGTTATTGCATTTCGTTGTAGACCCCTTTTTGTGTAATGGTATGAAAACAGAGTGCGTCCATTCCTTCGGCCACATTCCGCTCACCCAAATTTTGTTACACTCCAAAATCTCCGCAACATTCAGATGTTCTAATGGAATGTCTCTAATGGAATACAGACATTTCCAACTGAATTCCCTCCTTTTAGATGGTTGATTGCAGCTTTAACTTCTTCTCTAAGAATAAGAGGTTCCAAGTCCTGATCTTCCGGTTCAGTGGAGATATAGCTGCGCGAATCAGGGTCAAAGAAGAGCGACTGGCAGTAATTCTTCCAGACTTCCAGAGTATTTTCCAGTTCAGTCACAACCTTTCCCTCCGAGTTTTCGATGGTCCATGTTTTAGAACTGAACTTTTTTGTTATTTCACGAATCTTCTTGTGAAGGTCTTTGGTTTCATGCTTTTCGCCGTGGATTTGTATTTCGGTACATATATTTTGAAGAAACCTATTTTTATCACGACGACAAGCCGCTTGAATTCGGCAACTTAGACGGTTCTGCTGCGTAATGTCAGCCCCAGTAACTTTTAAAACACGTCTTTTTTCGACAAGCGCGAGAGTCTCGTCCGTTATCCAACGTTGGCGTTTTGTCGTCACGTCCTTCGGTCGGTCAGCAGATTTTGCGGAATCTATTATAAGCGATTTGGCTTGAGACCAGACCTCATCTACTGTACACTGATCAGGTTTCTGGTTTACCCAGTTGTGTTTCTGTTCCTCTACACTTTTGGAAAATTTTTCGCAGTGCACGACACTTATACGAGCGCGTTTCTCAGTGGTTCTCGCGGCCTTTAGTTTTACCTTAACTTCTGCCTCCAGCAACTGGTGATCTGTACCACAATCTGCGCCCGGCCTAGTAACGGTGTTTTTAACGGATGATTTCCATCTTGACCTGATCAGTATATAGTCGATTTGATTTCGGTAATGCCCGTCTGGTGAAATCCACGTGTAGAGTCTTCTGTGATGGTGTTTAAACATACTGTTCGTAATGGTAAGACCATTATCTGCCGCGAATTGTATAAACCTTGTGCCACGCTCATTTCGTTGACCAAGGCCATATCTTCCTATGACCTCTCGCAATTCATCATCCGTTGTCGTTGCTCCTATTTTTGCGTTAAAGTCACCTGACACCATCAGTAATTCCCTATTAGAAGTCTCATTGATCGCGATTTCTAAGGTGCGGTAGAAATTTTCGACCTCGCCATCCTCTGCGGCACAAGTAGGTGCATATACTTGTATGATGTTTAGTTTCACCGGATTAGATCTTATTTTAATCGATTTGATTCTGTCGCTATAACACTTCCATTACGCAGTTGATGATGTTTTTCGGTAGTACAATTGCTACTCCATTTATACTTTTTGTGTCATGACCAGAATAGTATACGATGTTTTGTGTAGTTTCAAAATGCCCATTTCCCTTCAGATGTGTTTCACTTAGGCCACAGATATCGATGCTATACCGTGTGAGTTCCTGTTCTGCAATGTCCAGCTTACCCGGTTGAAGTATCCCACGTACATTCCAGTTCCCGATCTTAATGCTTCTTCTAATTTTAATGGCTGGTTTTCCAGTAGCATTCTTTCCATGTGATGCCTGGTCGCCTACAAACACATGGCCGGTAGCACATTTCACACTGTCTGCCCCGGACGCAGTGCAGTGCCGGGTGCTATTCGGGTCGCATGGCTTCCTGATTCGTCTCTTTGGTTGTCTATTCATATTCATACGTGACTATCATGGGAAAAATAGTGCAGTGGATTCCCCTTGCCTTCTGCACCAGTCATTTCAGAAGTTATTTAGTCTTCAAGGCCGCTGTAGCCTCTTCCAACCGGTTTCCCAGTCAGGTGTATGGTTATACCGCCATTAACTCGGTCGCCATATCCTCGTCTGTTGTCTAGCAGGGAGCACCACGGAGCGGTAACACGCCATACGGCACGCCACTCCGCCGCCTTTTTTATATTATAATTCAAATATACATTTTTCATATTATAATTCAAATATTTTTTATAAGAATTGAAAAAGAAATAAGATATAAAATCACTTATCAAGGTCAAAATTATACCATTCCAAAAGGTATACCTAAGACTTGAGAAGAATCAGTGCAACAAAATCAGTGAGCTTCTTTTTTTTTATAAAAATAAAATCAATGTAAAATTGTACAATAAAATGTATTATTTATTAGCCTGTAGGCAGTCACTCTATTCCCAATCTGTGGTATCATTAAGATAGTCTTCTATGTTATAGTATCCTTTACTATACAATTTTTTTTTAACCAGTCTTTTCAATTTCTTAATACATTTGTTTTAAACATCTTCTGGGATCTTGTTGTAAAAGCACATACAACACCACACAAAAGACTTACTAACTTGGTAGTAGAAGACATTATAAATGACATAGTTAGTGAAATTACTGGGCAAATGAGACTTAACATCTTATGTGTCAAGGTGACACAGTTGTAGTGGCACTCAAAATTTTTGGGGTTTTTCAAGAATCCTGAGTGGCATTGCATTGTAATGAGCAGGGTGCATCACTTACCATCATCTGAACGTACTGCTCGCCTCGTCCCTTATTTTGATAGATAAAAATAAAAAAAGACATTATAAGTTTATGTTTGTTCCTAGTGTTAACATTATGGTTATGATAGTTTCTTATAAATTACCTTCTGTGTCTATGTATTTATGTATGTATGTACATACCATTATCAAGAATATATTGAGAGGCAACAGTCAAGATATTTATTTCTTTAAATTTTTCTATATTAACTATTAATTAACATTATATTTAGTAAAAATGAAGTTATATTTTAATTTTTCCATTTATGCATACTCAGATTGGAAATCAACAAATCCAGGTATTTGTATAAGTTTCGTAATTTATGTTTAGCTAATTAAGGTTTAACTCAAGTTTAACGTTAACAGTTACACTGACTGTGCATCATTGTATGCTATTATTATTCAAAATTAAAGTTAAAAAGTGAAATATCAAGCCAATATCCAATATTTATTTGAACCTTTTGCCACAACAGGATTGGATGGTAAAATCAGATTTCGTTATTTGCACATTTCTCCGCTTAGCTTCGGTGGAAATGGATCAAGCGGAGAGATGTCCCATTTTTCTTTGATTTGTGCCGCGAGCGAGCAAGCGGCGGAGATGTGAGATGTTTGTAGCGGGCGCTGCGCTCGCGCACCCCTTTCCCCTCACCTTCTCCCCGAGTGTTGCACTTTTTTCGTTTCTACCGTATTTTTAACCGATTTTAGTAGTTTAGCGAAGTATTAACCCAAAAAAAGTTGGAGGCACCAAATATATTCTTATATAGTTACATTAACATAATATAGTCTCTAAT
This sequence comes from Leptidea juvernica, assembly GCA_949711755.1. Lineage (NCBI taxonomy): Eukaryota > Metazoa > Arthropoda > Insecta > Lepidoptera > Pieridae > Leptidea > Leptidea juvernica. Next base: position 4,529,908 of record CATIXQ010000037.1, on the reverse strand, counting down.
AAAGTGTTTGTTGTTATTGATGTCGGTTTTTATTAAATTTTTTATTAAATTTTCAGTTAAGTTTGTTACTGAAGCAAATTAATATATAATATTAATTTTGTAACGACATGACGTCTTCCTTTGGTAGAAATTGACTTATTTCGAGCTCTCACATCTCCGCTATGCAGAACTCACATCTCCTCCCCGCCTTGGTGGAACTAACCTGACCGCTTCGCGGCTCATCTCCTCTCTTCTCCGCTTTGGTGGAAACCAGGGCCTAAATGTTCTAGCTAAAATTGTGACCGAGTAAACTATACTTATGATATTATCATTTTTAAAAATCCAATAAATATATTGTATATGCCAACAAAAGTCCTGTAAACATTGATCAAATTGTTTTAAACATTAGTTGGCGAAGAAGACAGACTAAAACTAACTTTTGCTATGATGTTAAAGTACCATTTTAACATATTTTAATTATAATATTGAGTATGCTAATACTATATTTACAACTTGCAGGTGGCAGCTCCAAACAATCAACAGATACAAGGGTTACAAGTCTTGCCTCTTTCCAGCATTCAAGGTTAATTGATTTTTCATGTATTACGCTTTTAACAAATCAATCTTAACCTACATTCAAAATAACAAGTGGGAGACGCTCTTTAAATTTAGTTATATAAGTGCATTATAGCGCATTGATCACTATCATAATATTATATTTCAGGTGGAAATCTAAATCTGCAAACAATGCAGTTAGTTCAAACTGCCGATGGCCAGACGTTCCTGTACCAGCCAAACAACAATGCACAAACACACCTAGAACAACAAGTCATACATCAACCAACTGGTAAGTATCAGTAAGGTATTATTTAACCATTGTTAATATTTAAATAAAAACAAGTAACCATGACTGAACATACTTATGATAAAAAAACAATGTCATCAATGTTCCATGGAAATACCATAGTATCTTTACACTTCTTATGTTTATTTAAAAACATCTGTTAATTCAAATTTAACCATACTGCCTTATCTTTTTCAATTAACAAAGCTATAAAAAATCCATAAAATTTTATGACCAAAGTGCCCATTCTGAATATATGAGGGGCGGTCAATATATAGTGAGAATGAGGTGGAAACTTTTTGAAACAAAAAAAAGGAAATATTGGTCGCTCAATAATGGAGAGTCTAAACAAATGGTCAAAAATAAAAGCCAAACAAACAAAGATTTCTGGTGGTTGTACCATTTTACATGACGCTTGGGGTGACGAAGATATTACACATTGGGTGCATAAGATTATTTACCGATGCATAACTTGATGAAACTGAACATTTCTTGAGCTTCTGTAGAACGGTAACAACAAGATTCTGAACATTTCTTTGCTCAATTAAACATAGAAATGTCTTCTAGTACTTTATGATCCTGAAAATTACAGTCAATAACCTGGAAAAGCCTCCAAACCCTGACATGTGTCAAACAAAAATTCATTCGGCTGGAAAGATCAATGGCTCTCTTGGCTTCGAAATACTCCTCCATAATCAACCAAGCCCCCAGGGATTTCTATATTTCCAAGTGTGAAATATTTATTTGGTATCGGTATTTGAAAGGACAGAAATTCGAAAATGATGAAGTGGTAGTCTTGCTACAGTATATCAATTTTTAGGGAACAGGAACAGTTTTATAAGAAAATATTTTAATGTTTAGAAAAAAGATATTCTAACGGCCATTATCCATATTTAGTCTAACTCCGGTTGTGGCCTACTTGAGATAAAAAATCGACTTTTCTGTCCCAATAAACTTATCGACGGTAACCAATCTTATCCGTACACGTTGTCTGTCAATGGGACGACGTATAGCTTACCAGCGATAGAAATTTGTATCGAAATTGCAAGGTATATTGGGACAGCTTCAAATTATTGAGAGCTAATTACTGACAGTAGAAGGTAGTAATTTATCTCTATCTGTAGATAGTATATTGGGAACGGCCGTAAGGGGTTCGGATCATACTCTGATCGGACGTGTGTGCTAAAATACGATTATATCGAAGACAATAAACTTAAATAAAATTTACTGGCAACGAGAAAGCGTAATTCTCTCTCACTTTTTATTGCACGCCCAATGACACAAAAAACACAACGTTACAATATATTTTATCATCATAAGTTTTATCATGAAGTTGGTTGAAAACTAAGGGAAATGTTAATAATTTTCAGTTATAAATCTAAACGGAAACCTGGTCCAAGTAGCTAACGCAGTTACCCCACAGCAGATTGTCAACCAACCCAACATCGTTATGGTATGTATACAGCACACATGATTGTATTTTTTATTTATGAAACAGAAGGACAAACATACTTACAGGTTATGTAATATAATATATATAAATAGGTAATTATTTCTTGAGTTGTATGTAAATTTGTCCTTGACTAATGGTCCTCGGCCTTGCAGGCAGAAGTAAAGAAAATTACGAATGCTGGCTTTTTCGCAAGTCTCAGCAACTCTGCATTTACCCAATAAGTATGAATAGATGGTAGTCAGAGTAAACTTTCAATGTATTATGATTCTACGGCAGCTGCGAACTGAGTACCACGTAAATCTTACCAAAGTAATCTTATTAGCTGTATTTGAAAAGCATTTTAAGTGCATCATCTGTACTACTCCTCTGTTGTGATGTTCCTGAAAAGAACAGTTTTTTTACCAGTCGGAGGCTCCTTTGCACAGGATGCCGGCTAGATTATGGGCACAACAACGGTGCCTATTTCTGCCGTGAATCAGTAATGTGTATGCATTTCGGTCTGAAGTGCGCCGTAGCTAGTGAAATTACTGGGCATATAAGATTAAACATCATATGTCTCAAGGTGACGAGCGCGAACAAAGAAACAAGAACGAGAACGAGTTGTGCCGCTCATCTTAAAAAGACTCCTTAGTGGCATTGCATTGTAATGGGCAAGGCGTATCGATTACCATCAGCTGAACGTCCAGCTCAGCTCGTTAGGTACTGTCATAAATATAAAGTCTTCGAACAAACGGACCACGAAGTGATCCTACAATCATTTCATATATTGGACTAGCCGTTTCCGCCCGTTTCACTGAGCGAATTTTAAAAGGAAATAAATTAATGAAGGAACGTTGGAAATCGAAAAATAAGCCAGCCATAAATCATCGAGGATAAATTTCGCATCGAAAGGTGGTAGTATAATATATATATATATATATATATATATACTAGCTGTCCCGACAGACGTTGTTCTGTAGATAATAAAAAAAATACTGTTTTATAGGAATATGCCAATAATATTTCAAATCATCAAGAATTATTTCGTAAAAAATGCTCCCTTGTATTATAATGAAATTGTTTCACTGCAGAACTATCAAACCGTGCGTCAATAAATCTCTCACAGAAAAATGTCTATACAAAACAAATATTGGAAATAAAAATAATTATGGGTCCCAAATCAAAATAAAAACTCTAAACTGCACTCCATGAAGACGTAATACCCATTTAAATCCGTTCATTAGTTTAGGAGTCCATCGCGGACAAACAACGCGTCACGTAATTTATATATATTATAAGATATATAGAAAAACGAAACCCTAAAACAATATCAGATGGTGTAACATTTATAAAATAAAATAAAAATAAAAAGCCTTTTTATTTGGTCTTTCTACCATAGGTTAGTGTTGGTAGAATGATAGAATCCATGAGTCTGTGAACAATAGGTAGCTTAGATTTAAGAAGATTTTTCAGGGACCAGTATCGTTTCCATGCCAGCGCCATTCGTCTATCTATTTCCTCCGAGTCAATCACTCTGAAGGAAACCAGTTTGCCTAAATATATGTACTCTTCAACATACTCTATTACTTCGCCTTTGACGCTGAGAGTAGGTTTAGTATGGTTTGTAATGATTTTTGTCTTGTCAAAATTTATTTCGAGACCGACCTTCTCGCTGTGCTGATGTAGTGCTGTCAGCATGTCTTGTAGGTCTCTAGCGGTATTACTTAGAAGAACCAGGTCGTCTGCGAATCTTAAATGGGTTAGCCTTTTATTTCTGATATTGATGCCTCCCCTTTTCCAGTTTATATCGTGTATTATCAGCTCAAGTACTGCAATGAATGTTTTTGGCGACAGTGGGTCTCCTTGTCTGGTTCCTCTTTGAATTGCGAACAGTGGGCCCTTTCTGTCTAACCTTATTCTACTTCTGCACTTACTATAAATATTCATTATTATATTGATGTATGTGTCGTCGATTTCATGATACTTAAGTGCCTTAACTATAGCGCTGTGGGAGATAGATTCGAGAGCTTTTTTATAATCAATGAAGGCCAGGTATAAAGGCATATTGAATTCTTTGTATTTCTCTACTACCTGGCATAGCACATGGCTGTGATCAACGGTGGAGAATGTTGGTCTGAAGCCAGAATAGAATTTATATATATTATAAGGAATATAGAAAAACGACACCCTAAAGTAATATCACATAGTGTAAAATTTAATAAGACGAATTGATTGTAATAGATGGTGAACGGCAACAACAGTAACAGCAGCGAGGGGGCGTGCCCCAGCTCGAGTGCGGGGGCGGCGGGTGCGGGGGCGGGGGCG